>CM064539.1:24998122-25072536 GCA_032716605.1 Paralithodes platypus
GTCATTTGGGCCTAGTCGTCAGGCGTTAGAATATTATTGATGTTCTATATGTTCTATTATTCTGGATTGTTTTGGCATCCTTCTTTGTACGCGTCACTTTCCATCAATCTATGGACACTTTGGACAGCACCATTAACAACAGAATATTCCGTTTGAAGCCTTACTAGGGACGTGTGAAATTAATTAAAATTACTTTTGTTTGTTGTTATTCACGCTTCTACTATAGATATCTATTTAAAAACCCTGATTTCAAACAATGTTGCATTGTTGTTTTGGTTTCATATCACTACTGACGATGACTTCCAAATCTTTTGTAACAATTGAGTTACCTAATTCCCATGTTATTTAGCCATCTAGATACAACTGAGATTGCCCGGCGCCTTGCCCCTGTCATCGCTCAGATTGGTGAACAAATTATATATATTTTCTTCTGAGTAATAACTGGTGGTTGCTGACTACCCTGGCCTTGAGTAAGGGCGATTGGTAATAAATCTACCTCACAAGAATGCATTGAGCTATTGAATTTCGCCATGCAGGAGATATCGGGTTGCGTAATTATTGACAAAACAAATATTGTTACAATTTATAATGCCTGAAGGGTCTGTCCGATTTCCCAATGTTCACGTTAAACTGCATGTATTTAGGCTACATTAGAATATCAACTGACAAGGTATTGCCACCATTCGGGTAGTGTAATCAAATTAGTTTTGGAGAGCAATGAATCGTTATCAGGATTCTAATTCAACCTATTTTTCAGTGGGTCATTTGAAAAATTTACCAATCTTGTTTCAGTTAGGCCTAAATCAAGTCCGTTAATGTCAAACAGTTAACATGGATGAACTAACAACTGACTATCGTGTAAGACCCCAACCTGTCACTACACCCCAATCTGATTGTATAGGCTACTGTTAATGTTAATTTCGTGTTTCCGTACTAATTAGCCATGGTCTAATTCACCGGATACTATAGTTCGCCCATATTTCCATGATTTGCTGTCATTAATCACAATCTTTCATCGCGAAATTTTTATTGAAAATTTACTGACATGTGTCAATATTCTTGAAGGTCATTTTTTTTTTTTTTTTTGGGTTGTTCCGTTTATCGGAGTTTCGATGCTTTGGGATACAAAGGTTAATAGATAGTCGAGACATCTACCTCGCAGCCAACACGGTTATAATCTCCAGACAAGATTTGATGATTGACGCATTTAACAAATGTAACAGCAGCATACTACTCTTAATTTGACGTTTGTAATTTAGTCAGTAGCCACAATTAGGGGTAGGGAGTATCAATAAGAAACACATGAAAGGAGGCAAAGCAAGAGGCGGCAGGGGAAGAATCCATACCACAGTTCGCACACAAACATTCGGAAACCTCAATCACTTATTAGCCCCCAAGATGACTGGCTTCACCTTAGATGCTATAAACGTTCGGACAAATTAAGTCTCTTAGTCATTTAGCTGTATAAAATTACATTTTATTGAGTAACATCTAATACAGTTGATGCATATAAACGTTTAGGATAACTCATAAAATCTATACCCGGTGTCAGCGAACTTGGAGCTAATCCTGACCGCATAACATCTTATAAAGAACAAAACAAATATTTGAGTAGATCAGGAAATAAATGTAGAAATTGACTACCTGTTTCTCGAGCACTTTCTGGGTTATAGAAAGGCTAAGGATAAGAATTACAGCCAATGTCGCTGACACCAACACCAAGTATAGTGTTAAGGAGGCCGGGGCTCTTATTAACACCAAGTATAGTGTTAAGGAGGCCGGGGCTCTAGTATAGTGTTAAGGAGGCCGGGGCTCTAGTATAGTGTTAAGGAGGCCGGGGCTCTAGTATAGTGTTAAGGAGGCCGGGGCTCTAGTATAGTGTTAAGGCGGCCGGCGCTCTAGTATAGTGTTAAGGCGGCCGGGGCTCAAGTATTGTGTTAGGGAGGCCGGAGCTCTAGTATAGTGTTCAGGAGGCCGGGGCTCTAGTATAGTGTTAAGGAGGCCGGGGCTCTAGTATAGTGTTAAGGAGGTCCGGGGCTCTAGTATAGTGTTAAGGAGGCCGGGGCTCTAGTATAGTGTTAAGGAGGCCGGGGCTCTAGTATAGTGTTTAAGGAGGCCGGGGCTCTAGTATAGTGTTAAGGAGGCCGGGGCTCTAGTATGTGTTAAGGAGGCCGGGGCTCTAGTATAGTGTTAAGGAGCCCGGGGCTCTAGTATAGTGTTAAGGAGGCCGGGGCTCTAGTATAGTGTTAAGGAGGCCGGGGCTCTAGTATAGTGTTAAGGAGGCCGGGGCTCTAGTATAGTGTTAAGGAGGCCGGGGCTTCTAGTATAGTGTTAAGGATGCCGGGGCTCTAGTATAGTGTTAAGGAGGCCGGGGCTCTAGTATAGTGTTAAGGAGGCCGGGGCTCTAGTATAGTGTTAAGGAGGCCGGGGCTCTAGTATAGTGTTTAGGAGGCCGGGGCTCTAGTATAGTGTTAAGTAGGCCGGGGCTCTAGTATAGTGTTAAGGAGGCCGGGGCTCTAGTATAGTGTTAAGGAGGCCGGGGCTCTAGTATAGTGTTAAGGAGGCCGGGGCTCTAGTATAGTGTTAAGGAGGCCGGGGCTCTAGTATAGTGTTAAGGAGGCCGGGGCTCTAGTATAGTGTTAAGGAGGCCGGGGCTCTAGTATAGTGTTAAGGAGGCCGGGGCTCTAGTATAGTGTTAAGGAGGCGGGGCTCTAGTATAGTGTTAAGGAGGCCGGGGCTCTAGTATAGTGTTAAGGAGGCCGGGGCTCTAGTATAGTGTTAAGGAGGCCGGGGCTCTAGTATAGTGTTAAGGAGGCCGGGGCTCTAGTATAGTGTTAAGGAGGCCGGGGCTCTAGTATAGTGTTAAGGAGGCCGGGGCTCTAGTATAGTGTTAGGAGGCCGGGGCTCTAGTATAGTGTTAAGGAGGCCGGGGCTCTAGTATAGTGTTAAGGAGGCCGGGGCTCTAGTATAGTGTTAAGGAGGCGGGGGCTCTAGTATAGTGTTAAGGAGGCCGGGGCTCTAGTATAGTGTTAAGGAGGCCGGGGCTCTAGTATAGTGTTAAGGAGGCCGGGGCTCTAGTATAGTGTTAAGGAGGCCGGGGCTCTAGTATAGTGTTAAGGAGGCCGGGGCTCTAGTATAGTGTTAAGGAGGCCGGGGCTCTAGTATAGTGTTAAGGAGGCCGGGGCTCTAGTATAGTGTTAAGGAGGCCGGGGCTCTAGTATAGTGTTAAGGAGGCCGGGGCTCTAGTATAGTGTTAAGGAGGCCGGGGCTCTAGTATAGTGTTAAGGAGGCCGGGGCTCTAGTATAGTGTTAAGGAGGCCGGGGCTCTAGTATAGTGTTAAGGAGGCCGGGGCTCTAGTATAGTGTTAAGGAGGCCGGGGCTCTAGTATAGTGTTAAGGAGGCCGGGCTCTAGTATGTGTTAAGGGGACCGGGCCTCTAGTATAGTGTTAAGGAGGCGGGGCTCTAGTATAGTGTTAAGGAGGCCGGGGCTCTAGTATAGTGTTAAGGAGGCCGGGGCTCTAGTATAGTGTTAAGGAGGCCGGGGCTCTAGTATAGTGTTAAGGAGGCCGGGGCTCTAGTATAGTTTTAAGGAGGCCGGGGCTCTAGTATAGTGTTAAGGAGGCCGGGGCTCTAGTATAGTGTTAAGGAGGCCGGGGCTCTAGTATAGTGTTAAGGAGGCCGGGGCTCTAGTATAGTGTTAAGGAGGCCGGGGCTCTAGTATAGTGTTAAGGAGGCCGGGGCTCTAGTATAGTGTTAAGGAGGCCGGGGCTCTAGTATAGTGTTAAGGAGGCCGGGGCTCTAGTATAGTGTTAAGGAGGCCGGGGCTCTAGTATAGTGTTAAGGAGGCCGGGGCTCTAGTATAGTGTTAAGGAGGCCGGGGCTCTAGTATAGTGTTAAGGAGGCCGGGGCTCTAGTATAGTGTTAAGGAGGCCGGGGCTCTAGTATAGTGTTAAGGAGGCCGGGGCTCTAGTATAGTGTTAAGGAGGCCGGGGCTCTAGTATAGTGTTAAGGAGGCCGGGGCTCTAGTATAGTGTTAAGGAGGCCGGGGCTCTAGTATAGTGTTAAGGAGGCCGGGGCTCTAGTATAGTGTTAAGGAGGCCGGGGCTCTAGTATAGTGTTAAGGAGGCCGGGGCTCTAGTATAGTGTTAAGGAGGCCGGGGCTCTAGTATAGTGTTAAGGAGGCCGGGGCTCTAGTATAGTGTTAAGGAGGCCGGGGCTCTAGTATAGTGTTAAGGAGGCCGGGGCTCTAGTATAGTGTTAAGGAGGCCGGGGCTCTAGTATAGTGTTAAGGAGGCCGGGGCTCTAGTATAGTGTTAAGGAGGCCGGGGCTCTAGTATAGTGTTAAGGAGGCCGGGGCTCTAGTATAGTGTTAAGGAGGCCGGGGCTCTAGTATAGTGTTAAGGAGGCCGGGGCTCTAGTATAGTGTTAAGGAGGCCGGGGCTCTAGTATAGTGTTAAGGAGGCCGGGGCTCTAGTATAGTGTTAAGGAGGCCGGGGCTCTAGTATAGTGTTAAGGAGGCCGGGGCTCTAGTATAGTGTTAAGGAGGCCGGGGTTCTAGTATAGTGTTAAGGAGGCCGGGGCTCTAGTATAGTGTTAAGGAGGCCGGGGCTCTAGTATAGTGTTAAGGAGGCCGGGGCTCTAGTATAGTGTTAAGGAGGCCGGGGCTCTAGTATAGTGTTAAGGAGGCCGGGGCTCTAGTATAGTGTTAAGGAGGCCGGGGCTCTAGTATAGTGTTAAGGAGGCCGGGGTTCTAGTATAGTGTTAAGGAGGCCGGGGCTCTTATTAAAACAATCACTAACAAGTGTATAATACATTATAAAATAACAATCTATTCAACTTATTGTGTTCATTTTAAGTTATGTATACAATGTGGATCTATAAAGTAGTGACGCTTACCATTATGGTGTGTGTGTGCTAATCTACAAAGTTTGTCGACCGTAAATCTATTTATATTGAGAGACAGAGAGAGAGAGAGAGAGAGAGAGAGAGAGAGAGAGAGAGAGAGAGAGAGAGAGAGAGAGAGAGAGAGAGAGAGAGAGAGAGAGAGAGAGAGAGAGAGAGAGAGAGAGAGAGACGGAGAGAGAGAGAGAGAGAGAGAGAGAGAGAGAGAGAGAGAGAGAGAGAGAGAGAGAGAGAGAGAGAGAGAGAGAGAGAGAGAGAGCCTTCTATTATTATACAAGCAAATAATGATAGCAACATTGTCATACAGTATGTAGCTCCCAGCGTGTTCGAGTACTTAGTGCCCTGACCATGGTATCGCAGGCGGTGGCGCCTGCCTTAGACACCACGGGTCTCTGCTAGACGCGACCACACGGCTTGGGACGGGAGTGCAAACTAGACAGGTGCCACATACCTAATATTTTGTCACAAAACTTAGTTGGGCTACTGTACAGTATGTATGTATGTATGTATGTATGTATGTATGTATGTATGTATACTGTATACTGTATGTATATACTTGGGTACATACTCCATTGCTGGGAGGGGGGCGGGGGGGAGGCGACTCGAGAAACAGCCTGAGCAGAAACAACATTTAAAGTTCCAATTCTTAGGGTTCAGGACAAGCTTCGCGTTCCCTCGCCCCTTTTAATACGGGAGCTAACAGAGATTTGTATTACATCTCGAGTACAAAAGGTTTGATAGCAAAAGTCATCAGCTGGTGTGATGGGGACCTCCGAATGGTCATTCTTAAGTTATGCAATTGGTGCGTTAAGTAGGGGGCGCTGCTTGAAGTACCCCCCAAAATCAGTTTAAATTACATTTTGGAGTACATCAATCAAACCTGTGATAACAGTTTCGTTTTGGCACTGTGATTACAGATGTGCCATTCTTAAATGACGCAATTGGTGCAAAACGCATTTAAGAAGGGCCCAAAGGGGGCGTTACTGTCACATTTAAATCACAATTTGAGTACATCAATGAAACTTTGTGGACATATACTTTAGACCTTCCTGATGAAGGATCAGTAGTTCTTAAGTGTCGAATTTGGTGCAAAAACCATTTAAGAGCGGCCTAAAGAGGGCGCTATTTTTAGCACATTGATTGATCAGCAAAGAAGATGTCACTACAGAACTCAGGCCAAGACGAATTCAACGTGACAATGAGCATCTTCAGAAAATCACCAAACCAAAACTACCTTTTGATAGACATATCCATACTAATTAGTATATATATACATGTATCACACTTGATATAAATCACCAAACCAAAACTACCTTTTGATAGACATATCCATACTAATTAGTATACATATACATGTATCACACTTGATATAAATCTATTGCTAAAGTTTAGAAGATAAAACATCAAAACTGCTAATGAGTCACACACACAACACACACACACTGTTAGGAAAAAGTTCTGTGAATATGCCTATAATCATGAGTTCAACTAGTATTTATTGGTACAATTATGATCTCAGCCTGCCTTTCTGTTACAAGATTCTAGTCATCCTCATCACAACTGCCATCTTCATTTGAAGATGTAATGTCCATGTCATCCTCCTCTTCATTGTCCATTGCTTCCAATTCCTGTCTCTGGGATAAGGCTTTCAGGGAGTTGCTCCCCTTCGAACCAAACCGGTTTGTAATGGTCATCAACCAACTGCCAGCCATTTCCTTCAGAGGGATGCTGCTCTATATGAGTTTGATCTGCTCTTGTCCACATGTTGGCAACAAAGGAGGCACGCTTAATGTGAGGATTGAGCTCATCTTCGCAAGGTGGGTAGTCCACTTGCATCTATGCCCTTCAAATTGGCTAGTAGGTGTTTTCTATTTCCCTTTGGTCCATATGTCTTCATGAACTTCTCGTACCTCCACTCATTCAGCCTGGTCTTTGCACTATCCTCAGCTCCATACATTGTGGCTGTGAACCTCTGAAGAGCTGCTTTCGTCCTGTTAGAAACTGTAGTGCTCGTTGCCATTACTCTGAAAGACTTCTGGTAGTCAGGTTGTTTTTCTAGAGTTTTGAGAGGCCTGACCTTCCCTTATCTGACAAACGCTGATGTATAGTCCGATCCCGTGAAGGCATGGAAAGCTGGCAACGCTGCACAAAGATCTGGTCCTAGTTCCTTCCATATTGCAGTCAGGCTGATGTAACGACGATTGTTCTTTGAAACTATTCCAATATCCATCCACAATGTTGACTGAAATCTATTGCAGTGGTACAATAATATCACTACAATATCTGTGTCGGACGCCCTGACCACTATGTTTCCATTCTCACGATCAGCTGATAAGGAATGCAGAAAAATCTTTGTGTTGGCCTCTTCATGGTTGTTTCTTAATCCATCCACCGTGTCTCGCTGTATCACACCCTCTGTCACCTGGAAGTAATAACATTCCCCCGGGACATCTAAGAAGACTTCATGATCCCCCAAAATGTTTGCATACGAAGAGTCTTGCCATTCATTGGCAAGAAACTGAGGTAGCTGCTTCTTGAAGGACTTGGACTTTAGGGCATCATTTAGATGTCTTGGCACTCGTCTCTGCTCTGGCCCCGTGATGATGAAGGTTCTGTCGTCGGATCCCCGCCTGTCTCTTTCTGTGTCCTTAATTGAAGACTGCGGATAGTCATCAAAGGCTATGTGTATGCGTTTGGCTGACGTTGTTAAACTCTGGGTAAGAATTCTTCTGGCTAACCCTCCGTATGTGGGGGGCAAATTTGGTGGCAAGGTATGCAAGAGGAACTGTCCATCTATGATGTAAGCACTGACTTCCTTTGGCCGCTCTTCGAAACCTTTCACTTTATTCTCCAATATATCAAAGAGGGCACTCTTATCGGTCTTTGCCATTACTTCTTCAGGGCTGGCCAAGGACAGAGGTACTGGGATCAATGGGTACTGGAGAATATGCTGCATGTCAAGTCTCTTCTTGGTGGACAGCACAAGGAGACGTCCCATCAGATCACGTGATCCTTTAAGGGCTGCAACTTTCGTGTTCTTTGTCCGACGATTGCTTGCATAGCCATCTTTAAAGGTTTACAGCTTCTCCTTCTTTATTGGACTTTCAAACTTGTTTGGATCACTCTCGCAAGCCTGGATGAATTCCTTGTGTCTAGCTTTTCCTTTGGTTGGTACATTGAGGAGGCTTTCGCAGATTTCTTCATTGGTACCTTTTCCTGTGCTTATATTGTACAATACCTCTGAAGCACGGGTTTCAAATGGATTGTTCGTGTCCAAGATTTTTTTGGTGATCCTCATTGTCCCGTTGGTCTTGGCCTGAGTTCTGTAGTGACATCTTCTTTGCTGATCAATCAATGTGCTAAAAATAGCGCCCTTTTTAGGCCGTTCTTAAATGGGTTTTACACCAAATTCGACACTTAAGAACTATTGGTCCTTCATCAGGAAGGTCTAAAGGATATTTCTACAAAGTTTCATTGATTTACTTAAGATGTGTTTTAAATGTGCTAAAAATAGCGCCCTCTTTAGGCCGTTCTAAAATGTTTTTTGCACCAAATTCGACACTTAAGAACTATTGATCCTTCATCAGGAAGGTCTAAAGGATATTTCTACAAAGTTTCATTGATGTACTTAAGATGTGTTTTAAATGTGCTAAAAATAGAGCCCTCTTTAGGCCGTTCTAAAATGATTTTTGCACCAAATTCGACACTTAAGAACTACTGATCCTTCATCAGGAAGGTCTAAAGTATATTTCTACAAAGTTTCATTGATGTACTTAAGATGTGTTTTAAATGTGCTAAAAATAGCGCCCTCTTTAGGCCGTTCTAAAATTATTTTTGCACCAAATTCGACACTTAAGAACTACTGATCCTTCATCAGGAAGGTCTAAAGTATATTTCCACAAAGTTTCATTGATGTACTCAAATTGTGATTTAAATGTGACAGTAGCGCCCCCTTTGGGCCCTTCTGAAATGCGTTTTGCACCAATTGCGTCATTTAAGAATGGCACATCTGTAATCACAGTGCCAAAACGAAACTTTTATCACAGGTTTGATTGATGTACTCCAAAATGTAATTTAAACTGATTTTGGGGGTACTTCAAGCAGCGCCCCCTACTTACCGCACCAATTGCATAACTTAAGAATGACCATTCGGAGGTCCCCATCACACCAGCTGATGACTTTTGCTATCAAACCTTTTGTACTCGAGATGTAATACAAATCTCTGTTAGCTCCCAGACTATTTCTCGGTCTCGTCTAGTAGGTGAATTTTACAAGGGGAGGAGGATTCCTAGCCTCCCACCCCCGAAATAGGAAAAGTAAAACAGGACAAGGGACACGGAAACGGCTAAGGTGTGGTAGAGGATTCCATACCTCACTCTAGACAGGACCAGCCCTAACCTAGAATAATATACTCTTATTAATTATATATGTAGGCAGTAATATTCCCCTTTAACCCCTTCAGTACCTGTGCCATCCTGTTCATCATATTATGGTTAGCATTAGACTAATTTATTCAGTTTCAAAAGGGCCTCCATCAATTAAGAGGCTTCGAACTATCTCACTCTACAATTTTTTACTACCATAGATCCTTTTTAAGCTGCATCAAATCATCTAAATATAGGTAGAATACATTTTTAAATAAGTCGCCGATTCAGAAGGGGTAGTAAAATAACAAGAAAAGTATAATACTATCAAAATATCCAATTATCTCATTTAATTATACAAATATTTTCCTATTTTTCCAGTATATTGTTTGCTCTCCCTGCAATGCTTTTTTTTTTACCCATGCGCTTCAAATATTCTCTCCAACATTTGCTTTTTGTCTATATTATATATTTTAGTTTTAGTTTGTCTAACCCTTTTAGTATGCGAGGCCGCTTGGCTCTCTTACATTCGGGCTGTCATTAGTCGAGTTTAGTTAGCTTAGAAAGGATTGCAGAAGTCAAAGGTTTGGTGCCAAGATTTCTATCAATAAATTCAAATTCAAATTCAGGTCAAAGATTTAATTGAGAAATATAAGTTTTTTCAAAACTGAATAAGATCGGCCAAACTTTAGTGCATACGAGAATAAGCATCCTCGAACACTAAATGGGTTTTTGACAGTTTTTGTTTTTGCCTCAGTTTGTGTGTTTGTTTATAGCCTAAATAAGGTATCTCACAAACATTTGAACCAAGTTTCACAGAGTTTGGTGGGTAAAGAGTGATTATGCGCCAAAGAAAAAGTGATTCAATTTAGGAAGTTATCCAGAGATTTTCACGAAATTTGGTTGGCAAATAGGATAGTCACTATGAAACGATTTTCACGAAATTTGGTGGACCGAGAGGATATACGTCAAGGAAGAAGCGATTTATCTCAGGACGCGACCTGGAGATGTTCACAACATTTGGTAGTCAGATAGGATAAGTGCCAAAGAAAAATGTATTCAATTTAGGAGGCGATCCGGATCATATCTTGGAACTCAGATCCAAAAAAATACTTAGGCCTATGATATCTATGGTAAAGAACCAGCCATCGCAGACGTAGGTATGCGCTTAACCGAACGCCCCTCTAGTTTTTGCTATTAATCAATGTCTTTATTCAGTTTAGAATGAACTTGTGGGAGCTACATAATTAATATGTTCCCTCCACCAACCGACTTTACTCCTAAACTCAATTAATGAAATCAACAAATACATGTGGCAGTCCAGGGATTCGAACCTAGGATGCTCACACCGAAATTCAGTGCATTTATCCATTGCGCTACGAAGACAGTTAAAGAATGGTGGACAAGCCTACTAATTGAGATAATTTATACCCCTTTGAATTCCAGAAAACTTTCCTAAATTGCATAAAATTGCCTTACGATAACCAGAATTGTAAACAAATACTTTAAGTTAATTCCTCGCTAAAGGTGTTTTTAGTGTGTGTGTGTGTGTGGTTTTGTTTTCGCATTCACTCATTCGCATACATATCCCACCATAACGCAATTCATAGGACGTTTCTGTTATCATATACTTTAATTAACGACTTGGATGCCTTTCATTATAATTTGATCCCTATGCACTAATAATGTTTAACACTCAACGAACGGCCTAGGCGGTATATTTGACCGTGCCGCCCAGCGTTTTTTTTTTTTACCATAAATGGGGTTGTTTCCGTGCTCTTTTTCATGCATAAACAAGAGCCAGAGCGTAATATAAGTATGTATCCCTGAAAGGGCGTAAATTGAGCTTTCCAATGACACCCGAACCATCCTTCTACGATCACTGGTTGTCTTGCAACGATCGTGCAACCGAAGGGTAAAATCACTAAAATACGGTCATTTCGTTACATAATTACGTGTGTAGCGAGTGAGAGAGGGTGGAGTAGTGTGGAGTACATGTCAGTGGGCCCATGACGGTCGTGGCGAGCGGTCATGAGGCAACCTAAGCTCCTCCCACCGCTCGGCTCTCTCTCAGAGCCAATATTGCGCCAAAATTGCACACAGACTTAAGTCGGGCCCAGCCACTTAGTCCAGGTTTTTAGATACGGACTTAAGTCGGGCCCCGATAGACAAAGGTTAATATATATTAATATCTATCCCTTGCTGAATCCATTCATAAACTCCATATCCATTACTACCATACGTCCGTTCCATGTGTTCATTAAGACAAACCGGTCCCTCAAAAGCATATACCATTTATTTGATTGCCATGATTATTATTTTTTCAACAGAAGCTCCCACGTTAACATCATCCAAATTGATATGCTATTTCTACCTCATATGCATTAATTATTACCGTATTTCACTCTGTAATATCCTCCGTGAGTTGTATTTGTTTTCCTTTAAATGTGTATGTATTTATTTTATTGAAAGTCTCCAATTAACCGGTTCAGTACGGGTGATACCAATATGCCTTATATTCTGGCTATTTCTATGCAATTTAGAAAGCGCGTCTAATAATTAGAGGTGTATTATATCTCCATAAATTTGACTAAGAGAGTGTACGAGAGTGAGGTGGAAGGACAGAGGGTGAGGTAGACCGAGAGAGAGGTGGAAGGATGGAGTTAGAAAACATATGCGTGAAAGCGGTGCTGGATGGGAGGAGGGGCATCGACTGACTGGAGACAGAGGTGCATGGGGGCGCTTCGTTCATTGCAATCCCTTCGGAGACCACGGCGTCCGGCAATAGATAGATAGATAGCTAAATTCGTTACCTAACATAAATCCTTCCTAAACAGTAAAATCATCTAGAGCCTCTGTCACACATAGGACTATCAACAAGTCATTTCACCGTCCTTGGCCGATTTTACGAAATTCTGCGTCGAACCTAAATCTGGGGGACCTGGATAGATACATAAGCGAATGGTAACCAGAATATGATGCAAATAAGTCATCGAGCTGAAGGGGTTGCAGAACTTTACACAAGACTTTGCAAAACACACGATCATATTAAAATCTAAAAAGGTCAAGACTCAAGAGGCCAGTGTGACAGGCCCTTAGTTAATGATAGCTCGAAAAAAATAATCGTCACCCGTACTGAAAGGGTTAATTCCATCTTAATTGTTGTGATACTTCCCTCTCCACAAACATCGCTACATTATTTTGTTTTATGTATAATCCCTGCCAAGTTTCTCTACCAAAAAATGTATACATTTATCTCGAAGGATGGTCTTGGATGCGTTTCTTAAAGCTTCATGGAATTCTAGGGACAACCCCCCCCCCCCAAAAAAAAAAAAAAAAAAAAAAAAAAAAAAAAAAGTATATATATACCGTATATATATATATATATATATATATATATATATATATATATATATATACTGTATATATATATAAATATATATATACATATATATACATAATTATACTGTATATATACAGTATATATTTCAACATATAATACTGTATATATAAAAATATATCTATCTATTGCCTGACGCCGTGATCCCCGAAAGGGTGGCCACGAACGAATCGCCCCCATGCACTTCTGTCCCCAGTCAGTCGACGCCCCTCCTCCCAATCAACACCGCCTTCATCCATATACTTCCTCACTCCATCCCTCCACCTCTCGTTCGGTCTACCTCTCCCTCTCTGTCCCTCCACCTCGCTCTCATACACCCTCTTAGTGATTCTCTCGCTTCCCATACGTTCCATATAGCCAAACCATCTCAAGGTGTTCCTTTTCACACTTTCCAGCACATCTACCTCCACACCACACATCCTTCTTACTTCCACATTCGTCTGTCTATCCCTCCATGTAACTCCGCACGCACTTCTCAAGTAACTCATTTCCACCCCTCTCACTCATGGTCTGAGTTTCTCAACCAATGTCCATGCTTCGCTTCTGTAAGTCAGTGTCGGGATTACCATACTGTCATGAAAGTACTTCTTCACTTCCATACTGACCACCCTATTTCTTGTTACTGCTTTCAGCGTTCCTACAACCCTCTTCCCCTGTTGCACCCTCTATAATCTATATAATACATAAATAAATATATAAACAATAATAATAATAAATAGATACATTAAATAAAACACTTATTAGCCGCGACTGTACCGGTAAATTAAAAAAAAATGCATCATATTGACCGAAAATAATATTGAATGGTAATTGTGCAAATTTTTTGGTATAAAAACTTAGCCGCTTCCTCCTCAATTGCAGGCTTGCTATCCTTCGCCAGGACAAAATCGACATCTAAATGGCACTAATGGTCTTAAAATTGAAAAAGAAATAAGGTAAATTTCATCAAATCGCCAAACTAATGGAGCAAACATCTTAAAATCTTAAAATTAATTGGGCTAAAGAGGTGGGAGAAGGGGCACCAGAACCTCACCCACCCTTAATGCTCTATGTACATTTTCCAAGCTGTCTTGAGTTGAAGTGAATCTCATTCTTCTTTATCTGATCTTTGCATTTCGGAGGTTCATTTATTCAGAAGCTTCATATGGCACCAGAATTAAGGGGAGATGGGCCTTTTTTCTTTTCACCCTTCTTCCTCATGTTTAGCCGCATTAGTTTTTCGATTAAAAGACGTTCGGCCCATTAGTTTGGCGATGTCAAGACCTTTCGCACCATTTCTTTGTCAATATTAAGACTTTTCGTGTTTAGCTGTCGATTTCTTCATGGCGAGCGACAGTGATCCTGTAATTTAAAAGAACCCGGCCTTCGGCCGAGATTTTTTTTGATAGAAAAATGTACAGATTTCTCATGAAGGAGGGTCGGGGGTGGGGATTAAGCTTAATAGATGTCTAGGGAGAAAACTAATGACAAAATATAACTATACATAAATGAGGAAATAAAAACAATATCTCCCCTTAATGACTGTAACTATGCATATACAGTATTGTTATTCATCCTAATTGTTATGATATACAGTATATATCCGAAAAATACTACATTATATTTACAAGCAATAATAGCTGCCCTTTATACGGTTTAGAGATAGATAAATAGATAGATATAGATAGAAATAAAGTATATATATATATATATAATATTATATATATATATATATATATATATATAAATAAATATATAGATAAATATATAATGATAGATATATATAATTATAAAGATAGATAGATAGAATGATACAAAATATAGATATATAGATAGATAGGTATGTAACAACCTATTGCAACATGAACTCTACAACTACAACTAATTGCTACGATAGTTCCAATATTTTTCTTTCTAAGCGTTCTAATTATTTTGCATACATTTTTGTTTTAATTTCAATAACCTTTGAAACATCACCAGTTAACTTCGTAACTTAACTGCTACAATATTTCCCGTCACATGCGAAGTAATTTCTATGTATTTAATATGTAATGTATAATTATATGTAATATTCTGTTCAATATTTATTCCTCTCCAAAAGTTATAATTTTGCAAAAGTTGTGCATTAATCATTACAACATTTACCCGTAAAATCAACATTCCGGTTGATTTGATATTGACATTAATTACTACAGCATTGTTTCCTGGTATGGATTATCTCTATACAATATTTAATTTCCGTATTTCTTTTGTAATCATTGCAACACATATGGCCGACAAGGGGAGAGGGGTCGTTTTTCTGGTTCCTCTTCTCCCTCATGCTTAGCCCGATTACTTGTCAGATTATAAGACGTTCAGCCCGTTAGTTTGGCGATTTTAAGACTGTTCGACCCTTTTATTTGTCAATAGCAGGACTGTTTGTGTCATTTATAAGTGTCTCTTTTTTGTTTTTTCCTGGCGAACGATAGAAAGCCAGAAATTAAAAAGGAACCAGCCTTCGACCGGGACATTTTTCTATCGACAAATGTACACGTTAACCTTGAAGAAGAGTCTTGGGTGGGTGTACTTTTATGCTTGATGGATATTTAGGTAGGATACTAGAAACACTATACAAAGATACCTAAATAAGCAGATAAATACACCTGCAGCAGCCCCTTGCCTGATATTCCCGTGTGCAGTTATCACCTTATATTATTTCCTGTCTACAAGTTATATATATTTTTCACGGAACGTTGCATTATTATTATGGAATTATTGTTCACGGAACGTTGCATTATTATTATGGAATTATTTTTCACGGAACGTTGCATTAATATTATGGAATTATTTTTCACGGAACGTTGCATTATTATTATGGAATTATTTTTCACGAAACGTTGCATTATTATTATGGAATTATTTTTCACGGAACTTGCATTATTATTATGGAATTATTTTTCACGGAACGTTGCATTATTATTATGGAATTATTTTTCACGGAACGTTGCATTATTATTATGGAATTATTTTTCACGGAACGTTGCATTATTATTATGGAATTATTTTTCACGGAATGTTGCATTATTATTCATGGCAACGTTCGCCCGTTAAGGGGAACTTATGTTATTTGTTGGTCTATCTATTTATTCAATCATATATTTTTGAGTTTCATCGCTAGGTCTCCATCAAGCAATACAAAAACAGGCTCAAGACCCCACCTTCAAGATTAATGTGTACATTTTGTGTAAGAAAAATATCATGGCCAAAGGCCGGCTCCTCTAAAAATTACAGAAATAAGTAGAAGAGTTCGAAGCCTGGCAATTGCTGAAGACCCTTTTTAAACTAAATATAATCTTCTAATAGTAGTCAGAATATAGTTAAATAAACGGAACTGGTACCGAAGTGGTTAATTATTTTGTGTTTAGTCATTACTTCCATATTTCCTCTTATATTTATCTATTGCCAGACACCTAAATTCCTGAGGGGGTTGCCACAAATTAATCACACCCATGCTCCCTTGTGAGCCGGCACCCCTTCTACAACCCCACGCCTCTTTCACTCGTAATACCTCTCAATTCCATCTTTTCATCTCATTCTCGGCCTACATCACCCTCCTGCTCTTCCACTTCACTCTCATACACTATTTTAATCACTCCTTCACTCTCCATACGCTCTTCTTCACATTTTCCAGCATATCTACTGTTCATCCACACCACAGCTCTCTCATACTTCCTCATTTGCCTGTCTATCTCTCCATGTGCCCTCACATACACTTTTCAAGTAACTAATCTCGACCACTCTCACATTTTAGTTGCCTTTCCAAAAACGTCCATGCTTCACTACTGTACGTCAATGTTGGGATCACCACTATCATGCAACTTCTCCTTTACTTCCATGCACAACTCTGTATTCCTAGTCATTGTTTTAAGCATTCATACAACCCTTCTGCCCTGCTGCACCCTCTTCTGCATTTCCTCCCATCTTTACTCATCACACAGTTCACACTGCCTATGTACTTAAGTGAAATTACAATTTCCATAACCTTACTTCATATTGTGACTGCACTTCTCACAAAGACTCTTATTCTTTAAGACACACTCACTTACTGGGAGCTTACACTGCGGTGGCACATAGTTGTACTCATCTGAGCAAGTTCCCAGGCCACAACTCAATCCACCTCAAGCAGCTCCCAACATGAATGGTCGACATTCTTCAACTACGAGTCACACGGTCTTCCCCGAGGTCTCCTATAATCTGGGTTGTCACTCATCAAAACCACCGCATGAGCAGGGTCGACTTTAGGAAGGTGGGCCACGTGCCCATATAACCGAAGCTTTCGCTCATGGACAATGCACCCAATATGTCTGTAATCAGTTTCAGACAGTAGCTGCTGGTTTGATATGTGGTCATCCCAGCAGTATCCCTTGATCCTGCATAGACATTAGGTACCAAAGCAGTTGATGCGTCTCTCCAAACCACCGTTAAGTGTCCATGTCTCACAATCATATAGCAAGACAGTGAGCACCGATGTATTAAAAATGTGCAACTTAGTCCTTCTCCTCAGATAACGACATCGCCATATACTCTTGTTGAGAGAATCCATATGCTAGGCCAAGGCAACAAACATCATAGTGATCTGACCCACCACTTTTGTGGCTCTCACTACCAAGATAAGCTAATTTATCCAAGACTTCGCACACAGTGCCAAATATATCCACCAAACACTGCAACTCTCACTTATCATCACTTAATAGAACTGTATCGTCAGTAAACAGCAACAGAGGCCTATGCTGCTGTTTGTTGATTCCATCCATGTATTTAACAACCATGGAGACATCCAGCATTCACATTAAAGATCTCTAGAAGCACTGCTGTGTTTTCATTTTCATACATCTTCTTTACCATTTATAACAACTTGCCATCTACTCCATATAATTTCACTATTTTCCACAGGCCTTTCCTATCAATTCTGTCATAGGTTTTCTCTAAGTTCATGAAGGCAGCATCTAACTTCCTTATCTTTTTGAGATATTTATCTATTCAACACTTCAAGAAGATCTGATTTATACAACCTCGTCCCTTACTAAACCCACCCTGCTCCTCACCAACTCATTGCTCTGTTATCTCTTTTACTCTTTCTATCACTATCCTACAGTATATCTTCCCTACTATACTGCATTTAAGATTCATCCCCTTGTGGTTAACCCGGGAAAGGCACCGAGAGACTTAAGAGGTTTTGGTGGTGAAAGTCGACGGGACTCTTAACCCCTCAAATCCCAGCGCCGTATATATAAGTCAGTAGATAAGTAACTCCCCAGGCCCAGCGACGTATATATCCGTCAGTAATGTACTTTCCTTGTATCTGCCTGTACAACCTTGTACCAGTTACCACAACCTTTTTGAGCACTGCTCCCATGTTGGCAACACTTTTCAGCTTATATGAGACCCACTGAAGGGTAACAGAGCCAGTCTTGCCTCATCTTTGGAGGTGGATAGGTGGTCTCTCCTGCCAGTTTTGCCACATTGCTTGGGACTTACTGTATCCTACAGTACAGTACATTATTTATTTATTTTATTTTATTTTATTTTATTTTTGTCTATATTCCAACTACTCCCTTTCGGGCATAGGCTGATAGCCTTTACACTCTACCGCTGAACTCGGTGAGGCCCGTGAGGTCTTGCTCCAGTCTAGGGAGTGAGACATGCGAAGCTTCACGGCTTTAAGCAATCCCATCTCTGAAGCCGCCTCGCCTCTACGCTTCACAGTCTAACTCCCCACACTCGGACCCTCACTCTCAGAACGCCACCTATTGAGCAATTAACTCACTAGGCATTGCCCCCCTGCAGCATATTTTTGAATATGGGAATATGCATACAATGCTATTTAATCGGAGAACAATGAGGGTATTTTTTTGGCATTTCGGTGTGCTGTGGTAATGCACTGATACTCTAGGTACAGCACAAATTCCATCCCAATAATATCTTCCCATTGACATATTGGGATTCGAACCCGGGTCCATTGGATTACCAGTCCAGTGGCAAGACCACTCTGCCACACCTCCCCTTAAGATCCAAGGCCTAAAATAAGTCTTTTAAAAGACCCCAGTAGCACTGAAAACAAAGGAATATGTGATTAAGCGAGATAATTCGCCTCCATACCGTCTATCACTCCTCTACATGTGTCAAAACCCCCTCCTCCTCCCCCGCCCCCCATTTCAATTATTACCTTTGTTTCCTCTTATTCCCTTGTTTATCGTTTTTTTTATCACGCCAATATCTGCAACCAGGGTCCAAGGTCGTCTACTGCGCATATAGAGAGCGTGGGAAGAGAAAGAAAGCGAGAGATAGACTTCAGTCTGCCTTCAGGCTTCGAAGAAAGATGATATACTTGTCGTTCGTCTCTCGCCTCATGACTGGAGGGTCAGCAATAATTTGTCTTTTTCACACCCCCAAATACTATTCCCACTTGTTTTACTGCTGTTACATGTTAATATCTTCATATTAAACATAAAATAGGCGCATATGAATAATTAATAACGATATTTATGATAAAATTCAAATTTTGGGCGGGAATGAACCAAAATATCCTCACATGGCGGGAGGGTTTGAAGTACCAATAGCGCGCCACTCTCGGGTTAACACACCCTCCTTTCTTCCATTTCTCCTTATATAGGGGGACTACGATACCTGATAAATTTCCAATCTTCTGGCACATTTCCCTTCTCCAATGCTAGTCTAACATTAATTTTCTAATAGTATTTTAATCATCGATGATCACTTTACTCGGCATATGTTTGTATTATTCATTGCACCATCGGGCAGTTAAGTGGAGCTGCCAATTGCCTGGATACTCCCCTTGTGCAGTCATTACACTATATTATTATCCCTGATCAATATTTCCCGCACTTTTCCTCCTCTTTTTGTACCACCCAAACCAACTCAACTCTCTATATGTTATATTTATCGGTTCACACATATTTTGTAGCATTATTCATTGCAACATTCGGGCCGTTAACTGGACTAGCCAATTGCGTGGCTATTTGGCGTGTGTAGTCATTACTTCCACGTTTCCCCCTCTTGCATCGGACCGGTCGGAGTTTTTTGGAGCTTTTTTATCATACGTGAGGGCCAATTAAGTCAAGGAGTGAGGGGGTGTTGCTCCAATTATTGACTCAAGGGGAGATAAGTGGGTAGGGGAGGGAGGGGGAGAAATAAGGAGGGCAGGGGAGGGCAGATGAGGATAGGGGTGTAAGAGCTGGGAGAAGAGGTGAGGGAGAAGAGGGGGTGAAGTAATTAGAGAAAAGGGGGCGAGGTGGGAGGACGACGAGGTGACTGTGAAGAGAGTTGGGATGAGGACAGAGCTACGAATGGATAGAGATGGAAGGGGGATACGGATGAGGGAGAAGGGGAGGGTGGGAAGAGAGGGTAGGATATGGAGGAGGGGAGGGTGTTTGGTAAGTCAAGTGAAGGAACTACACTTTCAAAATCAAGGATATAAAAAAGGTATGACAAACTTATATCAAATCAAAAAGTATATTGGCAGTGATTTCATGTTTGTTTGCATAAAATGGGTATATTACTGTTATGCGACGTTATAAATCAACGTGCTTTATGATAATTACGTTTTCCACCTTAGGAAACTATGTCAATCACAACTCTCACTGTGAGATAACGAACTCTAGTATGATAATTACACAACAATAATAATCAATGAATACAGAATACATGATAAAGTTTCACAAGTTTTATTCCTTAACAGCTAGGGTACAATTCATAAGTCAAATTATCATAATTACGATCGGTCCTCATATATATAAATAAGGCATACGATCAAACATAAATAATTAATACAGATAATATGGATATCCTAGAATTGTAATGATCTAGTAATATAAAATAAGGTCAATAATAGAACATGTAAATAATCACAATGTTACTACCAGAACCACAAATAAGTATACACAGAAATGTTAAGTCTCAAACACAATAAACAGTGTCCTGATAGAAAACGGGGAAAAGCGAGGTTAGTTTCCGCCAATGGTAAATACTAGTTACTGCGAGGGCATACACGCGGCACTGAAGTTATGTAAAATAAGACACTGTTTGATATCTGAATAACAATGCGTTAATTCAACTTCTACAGGAGATTAAACTCAAAGAACTCAAAGAGTAATAATTATGAATATTAATTCATGAAGGGGTTAAATAAATAAATTAGTCATGTAGGGAGACAGAGTCCTCGCCGAGAGGTGAGTAACTGCGACGTTAACAAATAGAGTTTAAGGCTACTCGAACGAATAATACACAAAATGAATTATACTTCATAAAGCATGATAAATAACAAGTCAAATTAAGAGACTGAATAGTAAAACACTCTGTGAACAACTTATCTATGACTTACGTACCCAATTGATGATGTTACATAAAAACAAGATCTGAATAAGTGTTCACTAGTTTTACCTGTAATTGTGCATGTATTTATTCCCGAATAAACATATGTATATATCTCCATAAAGAATATACGAGCCTATATTCGAAGTGATATATACAGTATATATATATATATATATCGATACCACAGATAGGGTGTATATGTTCTCTCTAAATCGAGCGACGGGTAACTAGAATAAGGAAAGAATGGAACATCTTTAGTATTACGTTAGTGTGAACTTCAGCATATCTAGTTAACCCTAGTTTCAAACATCCTTAATTCAACAAAACAATGAGCACTTAAAGGAGTTGGAAGAAAGATAGGAGCCTGGTGGAGGATCTGGCTAGCATTTGGTCACAGCAGTAGTTGTCCTTCCTTTTTACTATAGGGCTCGTCACTAGGTTCACACACAACAGGTAAGTGTCTTCTTTCCTTTCTTCTTCGGGGTCACAGGGCTACACTGGCTTACACTGAGTTTATAACTTTTTAACATGTCAACTGGCGATATCTGTACGTAAGTCTCGATCCGAATAAAGGTATCTAGATATGCATGTCCTTCCTAAGAAGAGGTACACAACTAGATATTATCCCTAATTTTACCTACCTTACCCTGGGCACGGGCAGGTAGTACCGTGAAATGACCTAGCTTCGGACTTGGGCTATACTTCGGACATTTCTGGATAAAAGTATGTAAACTACAGTTAGGGAAAAGACAGACACAGACATACTTGTTTTTTCATAACATCATGTATTTATCCCATAGCTGTGGTTTATTGTATATGTTTTCTAGAGTGTCCGAAGTTATCTCCCCTTCCAGAGTTACGTCATGTTACCGGTATTCCTTTTTGGGATGGGGTTAAGGAGCTGTTCTCTCGGGGTAGTAGGGGCATGAAGTTAATTTTGGTTTTTTATTTATCATGAGGTTATGGGTCGCACTTAAAATATGGGAAGGATATTGTCGGGACTGGGTGGACATTTCACATTTGTATATATTTACTTGGAGTTTTGATATGGCTTGCTGTGGGGTGGAAAAATAAATAACGGTTTGGTGCAGATTTAGGAAATCTGTAGTTTGTATGATGGCGATTTGGAAGGAATGTATGTAGGGAAATTTGGCTTGTTAGCTCGCCTGGTCAAAGTTGACTTGCTCATTATGGTAAAAGCTTATGTGAAGATATTGAGGGGGCTGGTGGGGAATTTGCATGAATAATTCCTCACTGTAGTCTAACTCTAGGTTGGGTAGGTCTTGGCCGAAGGTTGGGACTGCGTTTCCTACCGCGTTTGTCACTGTGTGTTGTTGAGGTGGGGTCTGGGTGGTGGTGAGTTGGTTCGGCCGTGATTCACTCCTTATGCTAGCAATGCGGCATGATGCTATTGCGTTGCTAGCTGAAAACGGGAGCAGGTGCTTGGCTGTTTTTGGCTTTTGTTGTTACAGGCCCGTCATCTCAATTACCATCATAAGGGTGCATTATTGCAGACACGTTATACAGCCTTTGCCTACCCATAAATCACTTAGAGGAAAATAACATACTTAAAGATACTCAACACGGCTTTCGTAAAAAACCTTCCTGTTTAACAAACCTCCTAGACTTCTTCCACGATATCCTCAACCTCTACGATGAGAGTAAAGCTGTAGATATGATATACCTTGATTTTCAAAAGGCCTTTGACAAACTTCCCCTGCATGCCAGCTACTGCGGGTTCATAGTAGCCAGTACGTGGGATACAAAACTAGCCCTTGCATGCCAGCTACTGCGGGTGCATATTACCCAGTACGTGGGACACAAAACTAGCCCTTGCATGCCAGCTACTGCGAGTTCATACTACCCAGTACGTGGGATACAAAACTAGTCCTTGCATGCCAGATACTGCGGATTCATAGTACTCAGTACATGGGATTCAAAACTAGTCCTTGCATGCCAGCTACTGCGTGTTCATATTACTCAGTACGTGGGATACAAAAATAGCCCTAGCTCTCACTGCCACATGTATCGCACTTACCAGTATTGTTCTGAACAAGAAACTCCCATGTAGCTTCCTTAGTTCGCAAAATGTCCCCCAATTGTTTACAGGAGAGACTACAACCTGTACAAGCGGCCATGATAGTTACAAATCTGCCGGGCTGTTTGACGTTTCTGTCAGCTGAGAGAAGGAATGGCAACAATATGCGCCGAGTCGTGCGCAAGAGCAAATATATGGAATAATAATAAAACTACAATGGAAATGGGGAAGAAAAATGCCAGAAAGGATTGAACAAATACCGCGAAAACTATGAACATTAAATAAAAGCACAATGTAATGTTGCAAATGTGTATATTAGACATACAGTAACATCTTCGTAGAACATAACACTTTACCGTAACGAGTGTACTCCATTCCGAACACTTTTTGTAAACATTGAACACGTCCGTAGCAGAGCTCTCAAGATTGCGGGACTGAAGAAGAAGAGTTTGTTTACGCGCGGGACTCTATTTTTATCGACAAAATCGAGTTAAAAAAATTATCAAAACTATTCTCCCACAACGGAATCTATGTGAGTATATTATAAGGATTCCATAGAGCTTCACTTTCCCTAATAAATTATGTATAATAACGCTGCGAGTCTATTCCCTATGATTATCATAGGACAGTATAACGCAAGGCATTGGTTTGAGCTTTACGACACATGAACAATTTTTGGGGCTTGCTTCCTAGACACTTCGGTGCATCAATCGACAATAAGAATACATACACAACAATATAGATCTATATATTATTGTACAATCGCGCTAAGAAGTCATGACTCTATTCCCAGTACCTTTTGTTCAGAAAGTACTATCTGGCAACTATTGAGGCGATACTATATTCATATATTACACACCGGGGAGAACTGTATTGAAGGACAAAATACTAAAAACATGATATATAAGTATTGTTACAATATATTTATCTTATTATGTGAGAGCAAACCAAGTAATACGAAAGTTGAGACTAACCCGAACGAAAGAATGTGAAACTCGTAGTATTTCGCTCACTAGATTCAGGATTAAAATGTGGAGGAAGTCTCTTAATGCTTTTATTACTTTTTAAGCCAACAATACTGGGAGAAAAGTTTCTCATAAAATTAAAACCAACCATTAAAAGTAATATTCAACCCATGAGTGTCAATAAATCACGTAAATACACATATAACAGATTGTTTTTCCAAATTTAATTCTCTAAGTGGGACAAGTCTGCCTTAAAAAACAAAGCGGTCTCCAGTATATTTTGGGATAAAGCGTGAATACTCGAGAACAGCTTGTAATTTGTATAGACAGACGATGAAATTTCACTTATAACATATTTAATAGCCCATAGGGACACCCATATAGGAATGCAAGATGGAAAGGCATGTAGTAAAGGACAAAGGTGGATATATGAGCGGAAGAGATACACTCTCCCTCATATACTGGCAGTGACTGACTTGCATTTTTTTGCAGGCCTACAAGCGGCAGGCCCAGGGAGTGTAACATGCTAGATAGCGTCAGGAAATTAAATCGGCTACTTTCATTATTCTATAAAGATATTGAAAACAAACCTTACTTATAAATATTCAAACAACAGCATAAATCTAATTTAAAATGCCTAACTAGGTTAATTTTGTCAGTAGGCCAATTATTGGGAATATCCGGAGACCTATAGTTATACATTGGGAAATGACTGGGCTCTTGACGGGCAGTGGAGAGTTGCCAGCGGTAGCCAGATTTGGGGACTTTTGTCCGAGCCTTAGAAAAATCGAGTCATGACTTCTTAGCGCGATTGTACACTCAGACACCATAGTCTCTATTCCACTCATAAATAGTTGTGGACTTCATATATTTCTAATTATGGATTTACAGTATATATTATGTGGAAACTAATTTATGAATATAATCTTATATCCATCAATAACTAAACTATATATACAGTTTATTGCAATGCAAGTTTTATCCAAAAAATCAATCCAAATACCTATAACTGCATAATTTATAGAAAAACATCGGGGGTCCACGAATTCTTACGAGTGGCCTAGATATTATGACATCCGAGTGTACCTTCACAACTCTTACATATAAATACAAATACTTCAAGCACCACTTGACAGTACCCAACTATGGCTAATTATGAACACAGTCAGATATTGGCATCCTTCATGAACATAATCACTTGAAGTTCGATGGGGCTTTAAGATAACGATCTATACTTATTGACACACTGATTACTTAAGGTGGGCACTTCTATCAATTAATGCTACACTTGAGCGTCTTTATTGATTATGGATAATATCCGAGGTAGGATACTCCGATTTATTGATATTGAATTGCGTTTACATTGTATCTCCTCTATACCGCACATGCAAGTAAAAGTATCGACGCTAGGAAAGTGTCAGTTAACTACCTCAACAATAGATACGTAAATATATAATAATTTAACTAAGCCACTTTGTCGCTACCGTGAACACTGAACATATACCTAATAGATATTAACACTGGGGTGCGTATAAGTAGAGTAACACCGAAACACACAGATATTTACAGTATATATACACTTTGAACACTGGGCCTAACACTGTAAATGGAAAATCTCGGGAATGCACTATTACCGGACTTCGGGGATACGTCTATCACTGTCTCATTCGACTACACGTTTACATTTATCGAGTATATCACAAATTTGGCAACAGATTACACTATCACATGGAGCACCGACATAATACATCTTGGGGTTACTTCAGTATCAACCTACCAAACCCTACAATCGCTGCCTTGCAAGGGGCGTACTCTCACAAAGGGAAATTACTTAATATGTTAATAAATTGGGGTTTAACAAATTAAAATCAAGAAGGACAAGCGAGGCACCAAAGAGACTTGTGTTAAAATAATTACAAAAACTTTCTCCTGGGGCGTGAGACACTAAGCGGGGATTCTTGAATGTGTCACAAGGGGTGACTACACATGTAAAATGGGTTTGGATACCTTTGACTATGTTGGATGCTGAGTGGAGGAAGCATTCAAACCGTACCACCGCCTTAAAACCAAAGAATCTCATTCTGTCTATGTTTCTGCCCGGAATCAAGCCAAATTTGTTCTTTGACTTACCAAGCAACTTTTCATAAATAATAAATGCACTGAACTATCTAACTCTAGCTCTTCCCAAGCTTTCTAGCATTAACCAAAAAACTCTCCAACAATTTTTCTTACTCGTCTTTCCCTCCCCTTTTCCCTTCTGACGGCCAATCCATCACTTCTTCCTCCGACAAAGCTGAACTCTTCGATCAAACCTTTGCTAGGAACTCCACTTTGGATGATTCCGGTGCTATTCCTCCCTCTCCACCTGCCTCTCTCCTATTTATTCCTAAGAACCTAATCACTTCTAAAGTTGTACTTTCTACCCTCTCTGGGCTTAATACTAGGAAGGCGTACGGTCTGGACGGTGTTCCTCCTGTTGTACTCAAAAACTGTTCTTCCGTGCTGACTCCCTGCTTAGGCAAACTCTTTCGTCACTGTCTCTCCTCTAACGTCTTCCCTTCTTGCTGGAAGTTTGTTCTCATTCAACCTGTCCCAAAGAAGGGTGACCGCTCTACACCCTCCAACTATCATCCAATTGCTCTCATCTCGTGTATCTCTAAAGTTTTTTAATATACTCTTGCTTCCCAATTTCTTAAGCATTTCTCTTCTCATAATCTACTCTCAGGGTAACGTTCAACAAAACTACATCGGTCTTATTTACCATGTTTTTTTGTTTTTTTTCTTCAAGGAATATAGTGTTTCATAGTTATTTTGCCTGGTTTGAGTGGAGGATTTGCATAAACTTATCCATTATCTATCAATCTGAAGATACAGCGTCAAATTGCACCATTTATTGGGTGAATCGTGCTTTTACAGTAGGTACGGTCAATTGTGATGCATTGGATACACGATGGGTTGAGGGTGGACGTTGGCCCCCCTCACCCCCCCATGATTTATTGTCATCCTCATATATGTAGATCTGTAAGGGGGCAAAAACAGGTTGCCGGTATTTCGTTTTTGTGAGCAACGCTCACGCCATTTATTGGGTGAATCGCACCCACCCCATCATTCAAAACAAGAAGAAGAAGGAGATTCATTGTGCGCAATGCTTTGTTTACGGTCTGGCCTTATTATTTTTGTGTTATTTTTCTGTGTAATCGGGTTTTTTCAAGTGTTGATAAAGAAATTCCTCCATGCGGACTATGAGAAAAATATGGCGAGTCTATTGGTCCCTATTTTCCCTAATAAATTGTTTCTAATAGGGCGGATGTAGTGTCCTTGAAGATTATCGGGTAAATTTCTATAATTGCACCTATACGAGCTAAAAAATATATTATTGTATTTAACAGGAAGGTACGACGAGGTAAATGATGTGGTATAGGTGGCAATATGCGGAAATGGATTATAAGGGCATTCTGCCCCCTCTGACAAAAGTCTATCAATCTAGATGTGACATGGATTTTACATTGTTTCAGAGAGACATTAACCTAACCTAACCTAACCTAACAACCCTACCTAACCTAACCTAACAACCTTACCTAACCTAACCTAACAACCTTACCTAACCTAACCTAACAACTTTACCTAACCTAACCTAACAACCTTACCTAACGTAAGGGGGTAAGGGTGGGGGGGGGGGCTTATAATCCATTTCCGCATATTGCCACCTATACCACATCACTTACCTCATAATACCTCCCTGTTAAATACACTAATAATTTGTTTAGCTCGTATAGGTGCAATTATAGACCTACACCGATTGGTCTATAGTTTCATGGGTCTGAGGTGATACATTTGTTAGGAACAGGGTGGATGTTCGGCTATATCTAAGAAATCAGGAAAGAGGATGTGTGAATGCATAATTATGTGGAAGAATTTAGACAGAATTGGAGCAGGTTGTAAAGAACATTTGGAATTTTTTTATTTTAATACCACGAATTTTCCGAGTGTTTTATATAAAACAAATGTTAATTTGCATCAATATATAGTGTTTGTAATTAACTAGAAATCTCGGGAAAACCTATTTTCCCCATTAGGCCTATCGATCGATGTTGAGACACGCCCCCGATAGTTGTTTGAAGAGACATTAGCCTAACCTAACCTAGTATTATGGGTGGGGGCTGCTGCCCCCACACCCCCGCTGGTTGAGTACTAATCCCTTAGTAAATAAAACAAAAAATTGGCTGACAATTATGCGAAGGTGAAAGAAAGTCGATGCAGTCTACGGTGCTTACTCTGCAATCTTCAGCTTTGATTGTACATTTGATAACAGGAAAGTACCGTATTGACAACCTTGTTACAAAAATTAAATTTTAGTACCATACTTTTATATTAGGTTTTTCCGAGGGTTTAACACATTTTCATATGATCTTTAGAGCCATCGATAGCGGGAAGTACCGTATTGACAACCTTGTTACGAAAAAGACATTATAGTACCATACTTTTTTATTAGGTTTTGCCGAGGGTTAAAACAAATTTTCTTATCATCTTTAAAGAATATATATTCAATATTTATCCTTAAATATATCAACAAAATTCGTGGTATTAAAATAACATTGAACCGAACATTTTGTTAGGTCTATGGGAGGGATCTTATCAGGTCCTGGAGCTATAAACACTGATAGGTTATCTAATAATGTTTTAACGTGTTTAGTATGAATATTCAAAATAGGGATTCCTGGAGAATCAACATTGAGTATGGGAACGTCCTTATCCCTGCTGTACAAGGTTGAATAATTGACAATATATTGTTGGGGATACTGGCTTTCTCACAAGAGGCAGTCAGTACCCATTAGCAGATTTTAGTGGTGGCATGGATGCTGTTTTGTTGAAGTTGGAGTTGAAATTGTTAAGAGTTGATCAGAATAATTTATTGTCATTGGGATTGTTTAACAACTGCTTTGCTTGTTTGTGTAAGTTTGATTTGGCAAAATATGTTACTACTTTAGAATGATTTATAATATTTTAAATTATCATATGATTCTAATGTTTTTTACTTTGTGTATACATAATATGCTAATGTTTTTTAGATTGTTGCTCGTGCACAGTTATGGTCGAACCATTTCAGGTAATTTGATATTTTACTGTACTGCTGGGGAGGAATGAACAGCTCCATTCCAATTATGATGAAGTGATTGCTATGGGTTTGGGTGGGGTTTGGGTTATTGGAGAAGAATAAGGACCAAGGGATAACAACTAGAGCTTTTCTGAACCCCTCCCAGTCCGCCATGTCAATAAATTATCAGTGTTGCCGTTTTTTGCGGAATTCGTCTGCTAGTGTGGAATAATTGCGACCTTTGGCAATGAGCCGAGGATAGTTTGTCCACATCCGCAACGATGAGGAATATAATTCTACATATATGATTACAATCGTATTTAATGAATAAAAAGCATAATAAATGTACACGAAGTATTAAGCAGTTGTGTTTTATTCAGTCCTATATTTGTATGTGACGTAAATATATAATTTGTTTCAATTATGCTTTGTCATTGACGAAAATATATGTTCATATTAAAATATGGGTTGCTTGGTATAAAACGCTAATAAATTTACATGGTATAATTGTATACATTTATATACTTTTGTGTTATTGAATTCCCTAAGTATATCCACATTCGTATTATATATGGAAATATATTATGCAATTTGAGTCGACAACGTGAGCAAATCACGCTACCATCAGCATTCTGTGTTGCTACTTGGCCACAGTTGGTGTCTTGTGGAGCTGCTTCCGTTAAGTATAATAAACTACTAGACCATCTAACATTAAAGTGCTTCAACGTGCATACCTTTCAGGGTAAGAGTAAGTAAACTTGGGCATCGGCATTATTATGTTCTTCACAAGTTTCTAGTTTAAATGACCCACACCAGTTACGTTTTTTATGTAAAGGATTTATGATTGAAAATGTAATATTCAAGGATCTCTATTCTATTTATTTGTATTCACATTTAATTATTTCAGTGCGAATGATACTATTTTTATTAATGTTATATTTAAATGGTTTTATGAAGCTAAAGAAGGATCTTTGGTAAATAATAGTGGTAATTATGTTAGCTTGTAACCTATTAATTACCAAAGGCCCTTCCTAAGGGGAATTAAATCTGGTAAGAATGGACCGAGCATCCGTACCCTTATCGCCGCTATGTTTACATGACCGTATCATCAAAATAATCTTAACCTAACCTAAGTGTTTACAGTATGTTAAATTCCAATAGGTTAACATTACTTTATTATTATACTGTACCTTTTTTGTAAACAATACCGTTCATGCACGCAACGCCCACTCAGTAAACATACCGTTCATGCACGCAACGCCCACTCAGTAAACATACCGTTCATGCACGCAACGCCCACTCAGTCCACTTATACTTACAATCGCCTGTTATAGCCACATTAACCCCTTCTTTACCGAGGAAGTTTTTTGTATTTTATTTTTGTGCAGTTTAAGGCGATTTTGTGCAGTTTAAGAAACCTCTGAGGTAGTAATAAGGGTTAAGTGAGATAATTCGAAGCTTGTTAATTGCTGGTGGGCCTCTTTAACTGACTAAAATTGTCTAATAGTAGCCAGAATAAAATTAAAATGACGTCGTCGGTACGGAAGGGGTTAAAATAAATTGAACGTCTCTTCTACTGAAAGGGCTAAACTCATAATGATATTTTACATGTCATTACAGGCATCTATGCCCCCTAAGCGGAAATTTAGAGAGGATTGGTTGGATAATGAGGATTACAAGCCCTGGTTGGAGCGGGTGGAGGATGACCCTACTAAAGCAAGTTGCACTATTTGCCATAAGGAGTTTAGTGCTGACCTAACAACAATTAAACGTCATAAGGTAGGGCCAATGTGGTTATCTCTAAGTCTTTATTTGCAACGATGCCTCAATTGGGATGACATTCATATACATATTTCTTGTATATTAATTGTATAATACAGTTTACAACTTCTACACACCGGTTGTCCCTAGCAAGTATCCTGCATATTATTAATAATAATAATAATAATAATAATAATAATAATGCTCTGGTTACTTACTGTAGCCTATACAGCGCCTGTCTCTCCTCCTTCGAGTATTCGGAAGCGCTTGGCATGCTTTAGTATTAGATCATCGTTACTCATCTCCCTTGCTCAAGGGGAGATGGTAACTGCCGACATTATCTCAGAAACAAACTGTTCAATCTATAATCTCAATGTATATGGCGAGTCAAAGCCTATACGACTTCGACGGAGCTAGGTGCCTGTAACCTTTGTGCATATTTTTCCTTTGCGAGTGTAGCAGTATACGAGCGAAGGGCTTTTGCCTACTCATGCTCGTATGCTCGCTACCTCATTGTGTTGACCTTTGTGGAGCGCCAGGGCAAGACCAGATACTTGAGATCTGGACTTACCAAGAGAGCCTCCTAGTCAATTAACGTAACTTAAAGGAAATCTGTTCAAAGGGAGACAGTAGGCTGCGAGCATGCTTGCGCTCTGCCTAGCCTCCTGGTACCTTTTATGCCGCTGCTAGACTTTATTAGTAATAAAGACAGCATTGTGTTTATTAACTTTATCTGTGTATGCTTTATGAATACACGTATTATTTTAGCCTAGGTTGATGCTTGGTGCACAACCCAGTATGGCTGTTACTTTGGCTAAGGAAGTACTGTTTTGAGTGGCTATTATTAGTGCTGTCACAAAGTTGTTGCACTCCCTTGTTACATATATGTATCCTACTTATTGGTGTATTTAAGAAACACACTTTGGTGTCCTGCCCCTGCATTATTTCTATCCTGTATTAACGAGCATCTTAGAGCATCAGACGTTTTCAGAAGATTCCATATCTGTTTGCTGTAGGACTAGACTTCCACTGTTTTCATAGAGCATTGAAGAGTTTAGTGTTGAGTACAGACTCACACTAAAGTTAACATAAGCATATATTTCTGTATTAAATCTTGTTATAGTTTATTCAAGCATTGTTATTACTTAAGAGCATTTTATTAACGTAAAGTACTCCTGTTGTGAGTAGGCTTTGCCGTCACCGGAAAGCCTTTGTAGAAGTGCACTAAAACCCAGTTAATTCATACCCCGTTATCCAGTAGATTAACTCTGGAGGGTTTAAGTGTTTTGTTCACCGGCGTTTGTTCGAGGGTTTGGAATTAGCGTACCGTTGTTGCAGATATAGCCTATCATCTAGTCCAATATTAAGTGCCCTTGTTTATTTCGTAGTGCCGGTCGTAACAGCCGTCTTAAGCGTACTGGAGCAGTTAGGGCTTCCTAAGTGAGAGAGAACGAGATAGGATGTCCTATATAGTTTTGAGTATCCGGCCTCAGGACCGCAAATTCACAAATTTCCTTTGGGCTGAAGATCCTTTTCAGCCTGGTGAGCTGATAAAAGAATACCGCTTTCGGTCAGTGTTATTTGGTTCCTGCTCTAGTCCTTTCTTGTTGTGCAGCACTTTGAGATATAATTTCCAGAAGACAGAGAAACCGGAAATGGGTCAACTGTCAATTTGGCAAGGCAAGAATGTAATAAAGCCAATATGCCATTACAAAGTTGGAAATTCAAACTGTCATATTCTTCTGGACCAGATAAGAGGTGAAAATCCTGACTACTAAATACCAGAATGTCAACCAGTACTAGGATAGCAGTGGAAAACGACTACTGATGAGATGTCTCTAAAGCCTTTCAAGTTTCCCGATGTATAACTCACAAAACGTACACTCTTAAGTCAGGTCTCTATGATGTTCGACCCATTGGGCATATTTAGTCCCATATCAATTAAAGGGAAGGTTTTAGTTCAAGAGGCCTGGAGAGAAGCACTTAGTTGGGATATTCCATTACCTGAAAAGTATACAGAAGAATGGACAACATTGCAGGTGGAATATGAAAAGGCGTCCTCAGTCAAGTTTCCTAGAAGATGTGATCCTACCTCTGATAATGAGTGTGCTCAATTGCATGTATTTTGTGATGCCTCATCAAAGGCGTGTGGTGCAGTAGCTTATTGTGTCACTGAAGTCCGTTCTACTTTGATTATGTCCAAGTCCCGAGGAGCGCCGTTAAAACAACGTACCCTTCCACAGTTGGAGCTGACCGCTGTTGAATTGGGAACTAGGTTAGCTACTTTTTTTAATGGTATGTTTCCCTTTATAGGTGAGACATATATATGGACAGATAGTGAGATATGTTTGCACTGGATAGCTAAGGATGATAGTCACATAGTTGATGTGCACAATAGAGAACACAAAATAAAGGAACTACAAATGAACTATAAATTCATGCATGTTAAGTCCAAGGATAATCCGGCTGACTTGGTGAGCCGAGGTGTAAGTGTCAAGAAACTGAATAACGAAACTCTGTTGTTTCAGGGTTCGGTTTGGCTACGTCTGAGTGATTGGCCAGAAAAAAAAATCATACCAGAAGGTTAATGATGATCAGGTTCATATGGACCCAATAATTATCCCAGAGCCTTCAGTGATTGACATCACCAAGTTCTCCAATTCGGACAAACTATTAACTGTAACTAATTTTGTGTTTAAGTTCCTGAACAAGAAAGTAGATATGGAGGAATTAGACCCACTTACATACTGGATCCAAAGGACAAAAGCTGAAAAGTATGAGGAGGAATTGACACATCTACGTAAACCCAATCCCAAGCCAACAAAAAAAATGTAGGATCTGGGGTTATACCTAGACAATCAAGAATTAATATGTTGTCGAGGTCGTATTGGTAAAGCTGATCTACCCTTCAAAACTCGGCATCCGATCCTATTACCCAAGGATTGCGACCTCACCAAATTGATGGTTATAAAAGCGGATGAAACCACTAAACATGGTGGGGTAGCAGACACTCTAGCCTATATGCAGCAAAACTATTGGATACCCCATGGACGACAAGCTGTTCGCTGTATCAAGAATTGCAATATTTGCAATATAGATATTCCTTACCCTGGTCAACCAGCTCTCCCACCAGACCGCATTCACCAAAGGAAATCGTTTGAGGTAACAGGTGTAGATTATACTGGTGCCATCACTCTCAGAGGAGATGATGGACCGCCCAAGAAGGTTTATATATGTCTATTCACTTGTACCAGCACTCGGGCTATACATTTGGAAATAGCGGAGAACATGAGCTCTGAAACCTTTATAAATTGATTTAGAAGATTTGACGCTCGGCAAAGTTGTCCCCGATGTTTGATTAGTGACAATGGGACAAACTTTGTGGGCGCATCATCGCTAGTTTCTGAATTATTAAAGAGCAACACAGTACAGCAAATGCTAGATTCTAGAGATTGTTATTGGTCAGTCACAACTCCCCGAGCCCCTTGGCAAAATGGATTTACCGAGAGAATGATAGGCATCGTGAAATCGTGCCTGAAAAAGGTTCTTCACAAGTCGAGAGTCACCTTGGATGAGTTAAGAACTGTTGTCACAGAGATAGAAACAAGGATTAACAATAAACCACTAACATATGAAGATGACTCCAATTTGGAAATTGAAGCCTTAACCCCGGCTCATTTGTTATTATGGTAGACGACTGGACCCAGTACCCCCATTGGACGTGACAGAGGAATTAGCGGATCCCACCATTAATGAAGCAGATGCACACTTGCGACAAAGCTACCACAAACTCTGCAAGATACTGGATGGTTGGAACAAGCAGTGGGCATCAAAATATATCTTAAGCATACGGGAGAGGTATTATGGTGCGAATTCTGCTAACCGTCGCAAACATGAGAAGAGAGACATAGTCTTGTTGAAGGTGGACCAACCTCACTCCAAATAGCCCTTGGCAAAGATTCAAGAAGTCTATCCTGATCCTGAAGGAGTTATCAGAACAGTTAAAGTTTTATCTCGAGGACAAACAACTCTCCGAACAGTTGATCGGCTCATACCTATGGAGCTCACCATCCCACCGGAGGAGGAACAGCAACCCATAGTAATAGGGGGACCTAGACCACAACGAGCAGCTGCTGCTGGATCTCGAAATAATTGGTGTGATTTGTTAGCCGCAGTTAATATAACATGATGCAACACATCATACTTCGCATACTTCCAATCTGTGAGCAATAAATTGACTACACCGGTATCTGGGAAGTGGTGGCAACAATAGGGTAACCTCATTAGAGTGAACCATTTCCTACCAGAACCTGGTGATTGTAAATATTGTAAAGAATAATTAATATTAAGTATTTTAGAACAGTATAAGATGACCTTGCCCAAGTTAATTTAGTAATAACACCTTTTATGATTAGATTTAGAGGTACTGTAATAGGTATCAGTTTGAAATGCCCACGATCGATCGTAGGCGTGATCCACAATTTGCTGTAATATCCAGAATGCCTGGATAATATGTTTACTAAATCGTTGTGAAACTATATTTACATTGATATATATATACAATTAAATGCTTATTTTCATTTGTATGACTAAGTGAAGAGGGAATGAACCCTTGGTAACAAAATTAGTATATAATTTATTTAAGAGTCGGAAATTACAATACCGACAGACGCCATTAAACTTTTGAACTGTCAAGACGTGCCGCTTGACCTCCTCGTGACTCTCCACGCCCGGCCAGGACATTAACCCTACCTATCGAAGCCGGAATCCATTGAAACAACGCCAGGACCCTAGTTATAGCTAAGTCATTGATATAGATAGCCATGTATACAATGTTTAGTTAGGGTATCTGCTAGATAGGCTATCATGGGTTAAGAATAGGTTACTGATCAACCCTTGGGATCTCGTTTACTTATACAATCCATGCCATAAGGTAGGCTATCTCTTACTTTAATTATATGTGTTTTCTTTTTTGATTGGTGTGGTAAAGGATATTATTTAACCCCATAATCCTCCACAGCTCCATCAGTTTGGTGATTTTAAGACCTGTTGTGCCATTTAGGTTTCTATTTATATCCTGACGAGCGATAGCGAGCCTGTAATTTGGAGAGAACCAGGCATTGGCCGGAACAGTTCTCTACCGAAAAATTTAAATTTTGTTGTATGTATATTATATAAAGAAACAGACCGAAATAAACTACCCCCTTAAGTAAACAAATAATTATGGGCATAGACTATAGCAATACAATATTTTAATAATTGTGGCCTAATGGAAACTGGGTTTTTTATATTATCACCTTATGAGCGGCCTATGCGGTTTATTTATATGTACCGCCCAGCGGGGTGTTTTTAGCCAAAATAGGGCTGTTTACGTGATCATTTTCATGCCTAAATAAGACCCAGAACGTAAAACAAGTATCTATCCCTGAAAGGGCATAAACAGAGCTTTTGAATGACACCATAACGATCCTATTATGATGGCTAGTTTTCTTGCAATAACCGTGCAACGCGAGTGCAAAAAGCATGTAATTAGGCACTTTCCCCATACAATTCCGTATATAGCGACTGAGAGAGGGAGGGAGGAGGTGGGATTCGTGTCAGTAGGTTCGCCGCGGTGGTCTGGAGCAGTCATACGCTCGCTACTCTCCTGCCACCACTTGTCTCTCTCTCTCAACAACATTACGTGCTGAAATTGCCACACGACCTATGTCGAGCGCCGCCACATAGTCCAGCTTTATTTAACTCGACTTATGTTGCTCGCCGCTAATTAAGGGTTAAGCCATAGATACCATGAAGGCAAAGCTGCTTGTAACAAGTGTCCCCACCAAAGGTTGAAAGAGTGGTAGAGAGCCAAAATCAAGGTACACTCACGCGTACTAAAAGTTGCTCAGGGGTGGGTCCTTCCTTCCTCTACTCCACCCTGGGCAGGTGGAAGGGGGGAGTTGGGTCCAAGTCTACCCCCACCTTCCACCCACAAACTATCCCCGACTCCCCCACCTTCCTTCTCTAACAGGCAGTTAGTGATTAGCGACGATTTTTCTCATGTATTACAAATTATTGTCAAACCATCATTGCACATTGCTAATCTGCGTCATATGAGCGTGAAAGGGTTAACACCATTACGATAGGAGAGTGTGTGTATACAATATATACATAACATCCTTGGCGCCTAAACCCTCACAGCAGCAACAACAAATATCACAAATGGTTATACGATAATCTCATAAACTTTTTACCCGGCATTCAGTATATAGTGTTACCCAATCAGCCCTCCAGTAAACCCTTCAGAGTCGCCAATACGTAGACACTTTAGGATTCTACAAAATTACTTTCTGTTTACTTTCTCCATTTGCCAGTTCACTCAAAAGCTATCCATTATTATTGACGTCGCATTGAAAATGGCTCCTCCAGTTGCGGCCCGTTTTGAATCGGTTGGGAGTCGCTGGACCCCGAAAAAACGTGCTTACGACCTCTGCTGAACTCAATACGGCGCCCGATATAGCCGACAGAAACGCAGCTGGTGGGTGGGATGTGTTTACTTTATGTGTCCTGGGGGAGGGAGGATGGGGAGTGGTCGGGAGGGGAGGGGAGGAAGGGATAGGTGTAGAGAAGGGTTATGGTGGAAGAAGGAGAAGAGGTAGAGGAGTAAAGGGGAGAGAAGGAGGGGAAAGAGAGGGACGAGGTACAGAAGGGATATGGTGGAAGAAGAGGGGGGGGGGGGGAGTGTGGAAGAAGGGAAGAAAGAAAAAGGAGCAATGAGGAGGTTACCAGAAAGGGAGCATGAGGAGGGGCGTGTTAAAGAAGGGGAGAGAGAGAAAGAAGGATTGGAGAGGTTAGAAGATGGGGAGAGGAAGGAAGGAAGAGGGAGAGTGTCGAAGAAAGTGAGAGGGAAACAGGGGTGAATAGGTTAGGAGAAGGAGTGAGGGAGAAATTAAAAGAGTGAATAACTTAGCAGGAGAAGGAGGAAAGGAGAAGTGGAGAGGTAAGAAAAGGGAAAGAAAGATGAAAAGGGGTTGAGAGGTTAGAAGAAGGAGTACAGAGGAGTACAACGGAAATCAAGCAACAACAGATCTAGTGACCCTTCTAGGCTGCTTGTCCTCCAAAACACTGAGGATCAAGTGCCCAAACAGTGGTTTAGAGTGGGTAAGGGAACATTGGAAAGGGAACTACTGCCCTGGAACTAATGTCCGTGGCAGGATTAGGAAGTTAGTAGGGGACAGATGGGTTAGTAACTGAGGGGGGGATAAAATAAAAGTTATTCATTTACAAACGCAGTCAGTCGCGGGTTTGATGCGAGATATTTGTCTAAGCGGAGTTTAAATGAATCAACGGTGCTGCAGTCTACAACGTCTCGGGGAAGCCCATTGCACAAGTTGACAACTCAATTGAAGAAGAAATTCTTAGATTCGTGTGAGTTAAAAGATTTACCAATAATTTTGCAACCGTTTCCCCGCGTGTAATTAGATTGGTCGATAGTGAAGTACTTGCTACAGTTCATATTGTCGATGCCTTTGATAATTTTGAACACTTGAATTAAGTCACCTCTTAATCTGCGCTGGGTTAAAGGAACTAGATTTAATTCTCTAAGACGCTTTTCGTATGGTTTGTTCTTTAGGCTAGGTATAATTTTGGTAACTACGTTGAACTCGTTCTAGCTTGTTTATATCTTTTTGGTAATAAGGGCACCAGGATTGAACGCAGTATTCCAGAAGAGAGGTACTAAGGAATTGTAAAGGGTTAGGATAACTTCTTTGGATTTATGCTCAAATGACCTGCCTATAAAGCCAATTATTTTGTTTGCCTTCTTAACAACTTCTGAACATTGTTGACTCGGTTTTAGGTTACTCGATATTGTTACTCCCAGATCAGTTTCTCTGTTTACATTCTTAAGCTGAGCGCCATTCATCGAATAGTTTGCTTTCTCATTTAGGTATCCGATATGTAGTACTTTACATTTATCCGCATTGAAACTCATTTGCCAAATTTGGGCCCAACATGACAATTTATCTAGATTGTATTGCATATCGTCAACTTGTTCTTTTGATAGTACGCTATTTGCAATTTTTGTATCGTCAGCAAATTTTGAGATTGTACAGGCGAGACCCTCATCTATGTCGCTGATGTACATTAGAAAGAGAATTGGTCCTAGTACCGATCCCTGGGGTACCCCGCTACTTACATTGGTCCATTTAGATGCCTTACCGTTTATGACTACTCTTTGCTTTCTGTCGCTGAGCCAATTTTCTATCCATTTCAACACACCGTCATGTATTCCATGCGCTTTAAGTTGTAGCAGTAAACGTTTGTGGGGAACTTTGTCAAAGGCCTTTTGAAAATCAAGGTATATAATATCTACAGCTTTACTCTCATCGTAGAGGTTGAGGATATCGTGGAAGAACTCTAAGAGGTTTGTTAACACCTTACGAGCGGCCTATGCGGTTTATTTATGTGTACCGCACAGCGGGGTGTTTTTAGCCAAAATAGGGCTGTTTACGTGATCATTTTCATGCCTAAATAAGACCCAGAACGTAAAACAAGTACCTATCCCTGAAAGGGCATAAACAGAGCTTTCGAATGACACCATAACGATCCTTGTATGATGGATAGTTTTCTTGCAATAACCGTGCAACGCGAGTGCAAAAAGCAGGTAATTCGGTACTTTCAGTACATAATTGAGTATGTAGCGAGTGAGAGAGGGAGGAGGGAGCTGAGATTTGTGTCAGTAGGTTCGCCGCGGTGGTCTGGAGCAGTCATATGCTCGCTAGTCTCCTGCCACCACTTGTCTCTCTCTCTCAGCCACATTACGTGCTGAAATTGCCACTCGAGTTATGTCGAGCGCCGCCACTTAGTCCAGCTTTATTTAACTCGACTTATGTTGCTCGCCGCTAAATAAGGGTTAAACAGGAACGTTTTTTACGAAAGCCATGTTGAGTATCTTTAAGTAAGTTATTTGCCTCTATGTGATTTACGAGTCTGTCTCTTATGACCGTTTCTAGCATTTTACATACAATTGAGGTTAAGATAATCGGACGATAGTTACTGGGTAGGGATTTGCTGCCTTTTTTGAATATCGGTGTTACGTTGGCTAGCTTCCACTGATCAGGCATAGTCCCAGACTGCAAGGATTCATTGAATAGCAATGTCAGTGGTTTGGAGAGCTCATCCTTAGCTTCCTTTAGAACTCTAGGCGAGATTGTATCAGGTCCAGGCGTTTTATTTACCTTGAGTTTATCTAAACAATTCAATACTTCTCTCTCTGTAATGGTGATATTGCTTAGAACATCTAAATTATCAATCTGAATCGGCGAAGGTGTAGGGATATCACTGAGGTCTTCGTTTGTAAAAACTGATGCAAAGAAGGTATTTAGGGCATTACTCATTTGTACTTCGTCTTTGGTGTATTCTCCATTTTCATCGACTAACGGTCCAACAGTTGAAGTAACTACATTTTTCTTTCTGATATAACTATAGAATTCTTTCGGGTTTGTTTTACTTTGATTCACAAAATGTAACTCCAGGGTCTTTTTTACTTTGCTTAATTAACTTTTTGGCTTTGCGTCGTAGCTCTACAAATTTCACCCGTTCTTCGTCATTTTGTGAGGATTTTAATCTATCATTAGCAAATTTTTTAGCAAGCAGACAGTCTGAAATATCTTTATTCCACCATTTGGGCTTATCATTATGGCCTGGACGCCGTATTTTCGATGGTATGCAGTCTTGCACTGCCTTAAGGTAAGTGGTTGTGAAGCACTCCCAAGATGTATTTATGTCGTTATTGTTAGTCCGAAAGCTCTAGTCAGTTTCTTTAAGCTTTGATTTAAGTTTATGAAAATTTGCTTTCTTGAAATTAGGGACTTTCTCAATGCTGCTATTTGATTTGTTACTAGTAAACTTTAAAGTGAAAGTTATCGTACGATGGTCGCTGTTACCGAATTCATCGCCAACATTCAAATTCTCTATTAATTCTTCTTTTGTTGCGAGTACAAGGTCAAGCACATTATTACCACGGGTCGGAGATTGCACAAATTGAAAAAGTGAACTCTCTTGCAAGTTAGCATAGAGGTTGTGTCCAGAGTGTGAAGTAAGAATATCGCCCCATTTAGTCACGGGTAAGTTGAAATCGCCAAGAATTACGGTGTCTTGTATGTTAGTTATTTCTGCAATTTGTTCATAAATTTCACTGTCAGTTTGCACTGATTGAGCTGGGGGTCTGTATAATAAAGCTAATGTTATTTTAGTTCCTCGTTTATTATTTAATAGTACGTAAGATATGTCTATATTCGCAATTTGAGGTTTTGACATTAAGACGGGATTAAGACTTTCCTTTATAAAAAACAGAACTTCTCCTCCATTTCTATTGATCCGACTTTTCTCAAACATTGTATAACCAGGAAGCGTATATTCGGCTAAAAAGTCTCTGTCTTCCGTATTTAACCAAGATTCTGTAATGCCGATTATATCATAATGTTCTGTAAACACGATTTCCTCTAGATCCGAAAATTGATTGCGTATGCTACGAGCATTTACATAAAACACCTTAAGAGTATTAGAGTTGGATGTTACTGATGGTGCATTGTCTGAGTTTTCAGTTCGTATTTGACTTACACTACCCCCGGATACTCCCGGTTGACCCCGTTTTTTGAACGGAAATCGTTGACTGCATCGTTCAGCAGACGACCAAGACGTGCAGCTCCTACTTCATTGAGATGTACACCATCTCCTGAAACCAAAGATTTATCATAGTAAAAATGATCCCACGTGTCGACAAAGCCGATGTCCTCCTCCCTGCAGAGTTTGGCTAGTTGGCAATTTGTACTGGTAGCTATGTTGTAGAATTGGTTTTCTACATCAATCAGGGGAACAATTCCTGAAATTAAATTTCTATTAGATTTTTCCTTGAAGGACCTGATCAGCCGCCGGTACTTGCAAAGTAGTTCCTCTGACCGCGTCCGTTGGACATCGTTAGATCCAACGTGGATGACGTACGTAGTGCTTGCGAGGGCGAACCTGGAAACCTCTTCCACAGCCGCAACAATGTCGTCCACGCCGCCACCTGGGATACAGAATCGCTTTCTGGTCCTGGGTGCCCTGGCGCAGAACTCGGTTAATTGGGCATGGACCATGGAGTCGCCCACAAGCCGAACTTCTTCCGTTTCCTCTTCCTCGTCAATAGCAAGAATTTTGAAGCGGTTTTGGCATGTTGTCGGGATGACCTTCCTGGTACTGGTACTGGGATGCACATTGTTTCTCACTAACTGAAAGTTGTCCTGGGGGGCAGTGAGAGTAGAGTCATTATTATTTTCTGCAACATCTAAGGTAGCTGCTGGTGTGAGTACCGGTACCGGTACTGTATGCACTGGAATGGCGGTTGACATCGTAGTGGTTTCTTGGGCCGAGGGCACTCCTACATTGAGTGTGGCAAATTCTTGAAGGGATTCAAGCTTCATAGTCAGCGCATCGATCTTGCGGTGAGCTGCATTCAATTCATCCGCAATCTTCTCTCGGAGCTGGCAAAATCTACAAATCTGGACATCAGTATCAACAAACATGGTAGGGCCAAATTTACCGGAACAACTCGTGCAGGTTCGTTGCGGCGCCATGACGATATAATCAAAATATGCCTGAAAATCACACAAATTTATGTTAACAAAATGGTACAATTAAAGCCTGAAAATCACAAAAATATTATCTTAGCAATGTGATACAATTAATTCCTGAAAATCACAAATTTGTTTTTTTACCAATATGATAAAATTAATATGCCTGTAAATCACAAAAAATATGTTAGCAATAGAACACAATTTATACCTGAAAATACAACAAAATTGATGTTAGCAGTATGACACAGTTAAAGCCTGAAAATCACAAATGGACTAGAAATTTGTTACAAAATTTACTGGAAAAAAAAAAAGTGGGAGAGGGTTAATGTAGCCTAGTGAGAAAACTGGAAAACAGTATACAGTACAGTAACAACAAGTATTTGTTAGCAATATGGTACAATTAATGCCTGTAAATCACAAAAAGAATATGTTAATCACAAAAAGAATATTATGCCTGTAAATCACAACAAATATGTTAGCAATAGAACACAATTTATGCCTGAAAATAAAACAAAAATTGATGTTAGCAATATGACACGTTAACGCCTGAAAATTGCAAATGGACTAGTAATTTGTTACAAATTTTACTGGAAAAAAAAGTGAGAGAGGGTTAATTTAGCCTAGTGAGAAAACTGGAAAGCAGTATACAGTACAGTAACAAAAAATATTGGTTAGCAATATGGTACAATTAATGCCTGTAAATCACAAAAAGAATATGTTAATCACAAAAAGAATAATGTTAGCAATAGAACACAATTGTATGCTTGAAAATAAAAATAAAATTATGTTAGCAGTATGACACAGTTAGGCTAAAGCCTGTATATTAGTTTATACAGTGGTCGACACAATAATAATAATAATGGAGTTAGTAATATCCCTGGCAAGAGTGTGAGAGGCCTATTAATATGGTGACAAGTATCTGAAATGCGATTAATAAATAGGCTATCAAAAAGTATTACAGTAACTAAATTATTCTAACCCAATATTAAAACTATCTTGACAAATGTTAGTGTGTGCGATTTATATAGATAACTAAGATAAAAAGTTCAACCAAGTACCGTATTGGCTGGACTTTGATATATAAAATACAAGAAGAGGATTTGTTTATGCGTACACAGGTGGCGCTGGTATCGGCGGCGTCTCTACTAACTTGACAAATAGAATTTTGAAAAACAAACGTTTATCAGTCAAAACTACAGTACAATGTCATGCAAGATAACTACTGGGTGGTTTGCTAAGCCCTTAACTACAGTGAGGGCTAAAATATCTACAATAAGTGCTAGAACTTTATACTATGAAACAAGCAAGTAGTTTGTCTACTTTAGAGCGGCGGTCGTCACTAACCGGTACAAATGTAAACAAAAGCAGTCTCGATAAACAAACGTGTATCAGTCAAAAACACAGCAAAATTACATGCAAAGCAACTACAGGGCAGTTAAGCTACAGCTTAGCTACAGCTCATGCAAACAAATAAGGGGATGAGTAATGGAGTACTCAAGTTATGGTCAAATTTCGAGCAGCGAGAGCGAAGTGCTGTTGGCGGGTTGGCGCGTCGGGCTCGAGTCCCTCGAGGGGTGAGGGGTGAGGGAGGAGGGATTGAGAGGTTAGAAGATGGGAGAGAGAAAAAGAAGAGGATTGAAGGGGTTAGAAAAAAAAGGAGGGAAGAAAGAAGAAGTGGAGAAGGATAAAGAAGAAGAGTAGTAAAGGGGATAGAAGAAGGAGAGAGGGAGGAAGTAGGAATGGGGAGCTTAGAAGATGGATAGAGGAAGACAGGAGAAGAGTAGTAAAGGGCATTGAAAAAGGAGAGAGAGGAAACAAAGGGATGGTGAGCTTAGAAAATGGAGAGAGGAAGGAAGGAGAAGAGGTTGAATGGTGTTAGAATAAGAAGTGAGGATAAAGGGGATTGAAGTGAAGAGGTTATAATAAGAATCAGACATTTATTTCCATATAAACAATGGTTATTCTTTACAAGGTAAAAACGGCAAAAGTTGCTTATATACACTAGTGTTATGATAAGATAGTCATACAAATATGTCGTCAAAAGTTAATTGAGTAAAATGCGGTACCATATAGATCAGAACTTACAGATTATTTTACTGACTGTTAACAAAATGGAGCTTCAGTAGTGTATTTAAAAGAAGACATAGAAGGGGAGAGCAAGGAATGGAGATACAGAAATGAAAAGTTGAGAGGTTAGAAGAAGGGGAGAGGGAGAAAGAAGTGGAGAGGTTAGAAGAAGGGGAGAGGGAGAAAGAAGTGGAGAGGTTAGAAGAAGGGGAGAGGGAGAAAGAGTGGAGAGTTAGAAGAAGGGGAGAGGGAGAAAGTGGAGAGGTTAGAAGAAGGGGAGAGGGAGAAAGAAGTGGAGAGGTTAGAAGAAGGGGAGAGGGAGAAAGAAGTGGAGAGGTTAGAAGAAGGGGAGAGGGAGAAAGAAGTGGAGAGGTTAGAAGGGGAGAGGGAAAAGAAGTGGAGAGGTTAGAAGAAGGGGAGAGGGAGAAAGAAGTGGAGAGGTTAGAAGAAGGGGAGAGGGAGAAAGAAGGGGAGAGGTTAGAAGAAGGGGAGAGGTTAGAAGAAGGGGAGAGGGAGAAAGAAGGGAGAGGTTAGAAGAAGGGAGAGGAGAAAGAAGTGGAGAGGTTAGAAGGGGAGAGGGAGAAAGAGTGGAGAGGTTAGAAGAAGGGGAGGGAGAAGAAGTGGAGAGGTTAGAAGAGGGAGAGGGGAAAGAAGGAGAGTTAGAAGAAGGGAGGGAGAAAGAAGTGGAGAGGTTAGAAGAAGGGGAGAGGGAGAAAGAAGTGGAGAGGTTAGAAGAAGGGGAGAGGGAGAAAGAAGTGGAGAGGTTAGAAGAAGTGGAGAGGTTAGAAGAAGGGGAGAGGTTAGAAGAATGGGAGAGGGAGAAAGAAGAACTATGAATAAACACACCATATGAGGAGGAGCACTTTATTGACTACGTTTCGCAGATAGCTTATTCAGGTCACTGGCGACAAGTTGTCAATAAAGTGTTCATCCTCATATGGTCTTTATATTCAATCTGTCAACTTTTTAAAGTTATTTCAACAAGAAGAGCTATACAGGGATTATAAAACAAAGAGATGATACAAAAATTAATGGAGTGGTTACAAAAGCTGGGATATTAACATCTGATATGAAGCATTGATTTAGGGCACTGATGAGTGATTGGTGCTTCTAAATGTGTGTATGCTTGCTTTGTGTGTGCAAACTGTTATGCGTTCTTATCCAGTCACCTCTTTTTCCTTTCTCGAGTCATTTGCTGATCCTCCCTACCCCTTGTGGGGTTAAAGGCTGGCTACTGACTGACAAGAGCTAGGACAAGGTTAGAAAAGGAGTAGTTAGAAAAGGAAGCAAAGTAATTGAGATATAAAAGAGTGAGGTTAATGCTAATAATGATAATAGTAATACTAATGATAATAATAATAATAATAATAATAATAATAATATAATAATAATCATAATTAATAATAAGCATAATTATAAAAAGATGCTAATGATAAGTAATACTAATGATAATAACAATAATAATATATATATAATAATAATAATAATAATCATCATAATAGTAATAACATAATAATAAAGAGAGAGGTTAATGCTAATATATAATAATAATAATAATAATAATAATAATAATCATCATAATAATAATAATCATAATAATTATAAAAGAGAGAGGTTAATGCTAATAATGATAATAGTAATACTAATGATAATAATAATAATAATAATAATAATAATAATAATAATAATAATCATAATCTAAAAAGAGAGAGGTTAATGCTAATAATGATAATAGTAATACTAATGATAATAATAATAATAATTATAATAATCATCATAATAATAATAATTATAAAAGAGAGAGGTTAGAAGGAGGGAAGAGGGAAAAGAGGAGTGAAAGAACACAAGAATGATGAGATGGGGCGTTTGTCTGGTCAACCCTTTTTGCTCATGATTTGGCCCCATTATGTTTTAGATTGTATGATGTTTGGCCCATAAGTTTGGCGATTTTAAGACCCTTAGCCTCATTTCTTTGTCAATATTAAGACTTTTCTTTTCATTTAGGTGTCAATTTTGTTGTGGCGAGCGATAGCGAATCTGTATTTAAGAGACCGGCAATTAGTTTACCATATTATTATAAAGATACTATAATTATGTGAGGTAAAACAAATATTATAGATTCATTAGTTCACTTTGAACCAGTTGGGAACTATTTGATATGGAAGAGTCCATTACAATGATGCGGGAGAAGATACTACAATACACCTTCAAAACAAAATTAACAGTTGAGATTAGGACTTTTTGTTATAGAACATTTTGCTTAGAATACCGTGTTTTATCATTTCCCAAAGCTATGCCCTTTCCTCCTGGAATACCCTGTATACAGGTGATCTTTCATATCTTACTAACTCGTGGTAATCCTCCATTCGGGACTTCGGTGAGACTGTTCTGTTGCGCTAGACATATCGAAGGCCTTTGATCGAGTCTGGCACAAATCCATAATTTCCAAACTACTCTCCTTCGGTAACTTTGTCTCTAATTTCCTTTCCGGCCGTTCCAAAGCTGCGGTTGTGGACGGCCACCGTTCACTTCCTCAACCTATCAATTCCGGTGTTCATCAGGGTTCTGTCCTTCTCAGCTGGACCTCCAGCCCAAGTCACTCATATGCTGACGACTATTCAACTAGCCTTCCACAACAGCATTCTCAGCAGGAACTCCAAAACTCATGTAAGGAGTCCATAAAGCACCTATCTTTTATTCTATCTACTATCTCTAATTGGGGCAGAGAAAACTTTGTAACTTTCAATGGTTCCAAAATCGCCCTCATCGCCCTCTTCTGGAAAACTACAACTTACTCGTAAACAACATACAAATTATCTCTTCATCTTCTCTTAATAAATATTCTCGGTGTCTCTTTTTCTTCTGATCTCTCTTGGAAATATAATATTACCACTCTTGCTAAAGCAGCTTCCCAGAAACTGGGTGTTCTCAACTGCCTCCGGGGGTTCTTTACCCCTGTGCAGCTTCTAGCTCTGTACAGGGGCACAGTGCATTCATGTATTGAATATCGTTCACACGTGTGGGGAGGATCCTCTCACACAGCATTTCTAGACAAAGTAGAAAAGAAAGCCATACGTCTCATTAACTAACGTCCACTCACCAATGCTGTGCAGCCTATCTCTCTTCGCCACAATGTTGCATCTCTCACTATTTTACCGCTATTACAATCATTGTTGTTCCTCAGAGCTCTCTCAGTGTATACCACCCCCTCTTCGTAGAGCACGTAGCACCAGTCTTAGCAACACAATCCCACTCCTACTTTGTGCAACTCTCCAACCCAAGAGTGAAACTTTATTATCAATCTTTCTTCTATTCAACAGCTGAGCTCTCGAACTCTCTCCCAGGATCAATCTGTCCCTCTTCCTATGACTTAGATTGTTTCAAACTCCGTGTGTCCAGGCATATTGGCTCGAACGTCCCTGATTTTGGCCCTGTCATTCTTTCAACTCTGGGGGAGGCACTCGCTACAGGCAGTTCTGCCTTTTGTCTCCCTCATTCACATAGAAGAAAAAAATATATATATATACTGTATATATAAATTTATATATACAGATAATACGTATATATATATATATATATATATATATATATATATATATATATATATATTTTACATACATATTCTTCTATTGCAATCCGAAAATCAGACTAAACCTGAACTCATCTGCAAAATAGACCAGCAATAGAATAGCAGTTAACCTTGACCCCACAGTAAGATAGTGCTTAACCAAATTCTATTGTCAGACTGGCGCGGAAAAATGGGGAATCGTCGGGGAAATTCCATGTTCCACAGTGGACGTAATTCCATTTCCTCTCCTGCTTTCATTTTTTTCGTTCCCTCCCTCTCCCTCTGCGTTTTTACTCTCTCGCTCGTCCACCCCAATTTATACTTGTCGGCTGCTTTTTTGTTGTTGTAATTGACTCACAGGCTCTCAGTATAGTCGAGTGGAGCTTTTAGAAGAATTGGCCGTATTTCCTCGGTGTCTAGGTGTCTTATTTATTCCCTCCCGTGGTGGTGGTACTGCTGCTTCTCTGCTTATTCCCTACTTTGTTTTTGAGTGTAGTCGGCAGTGTACTTGGTCCATAGACTCCTTTAAAGAAGGACTGGAACGTCACAACCTCGGGGTTTTTAACTTGAGTCTGAAGGATTTACTTGAGTCCTGGGCTAAAATGACTTCTAGAAAAAAAAAAAACTATTTGGACCCCGAGATCGTGTATCTAGCCCTTGGGTAAGAGGTATCCTCACCAGGATTCGAACCCACTCACTCCAGGTATAATATGGGAGAGTCGGGCACCGTAACCACTCGGCCATGAGCGGATAAAAGGAAAGCAACCTTAGTTCTTCAAAGAAGAACTAAGGTTGCTTTCCTTTTATCCGCTCAAAGCCGAGTGGTTACGGTGCCCGACTCTCCCAAATATAAGAACTAAGGTTGCTTTCCTTTTATCCGCTCATGGCCGAATGGTTACGGTGCCCGACTCTCCCAAATATACCTGGAGTGAGTGGGTTCGAATCCTGGTGAGGATACCTCTTACCCAACCTGTCGTACTTAATCGTACATAATTGATATCTAGCCCTTCTAGAAGTCATTTTAGCCCAGGCCTCAAGTTAATCTTTCATACTCAAGTTACAAACACCGAACATGGGAGGTTTCAGTCCTTCTTTAAAGGAGTCTATGGATAATAAATATCAAATTTGGACAGCTCTACAAACTTGCCTCTTATTACAATCAGCCATCTCTCACTGTTTATGAGTTAGACACAAAAAACGGGCAAACATTACCAAAATTCACTAATTTGACCTTGAAATATGACCTTTTGACCTTGAAGATGACCCCAGGTGGTATTGAAAATGTTGCTAGTGAACTCGCCGTCCTCAAAAAAACCCTATTTGGACCCCAAGATCGTGTCTCTAGCCCTTTTAGAAGACATTTTAGCCCAGGACTCAAGTTAATCCTTCAGAATCAAGCTACAAACCCCGAGCATGGGAGGTTTCAGTCCGTCTTTAACGCTCTATTGGCGGCCCACAACATAAGTCGAGTTAAATAAATTTGGACTATGTGGCGGCTCACAACATAAGTCGTGTGGCAATTTCAGCACATAATGTTGCTGAGAGAGAGAGACAAGTGGTGGCAGGAGAGTAGCGAGCGTATGACTGCTCCACACCACCGCGGTGGGCCTACGGACATGAATCCGACCCTACTCCACCCTCTCACACTCGCTACTTAGTGAAATGTATGGGGAAAGTACCGAATTACATGGTTTTTGCACTCGTGTTGCGCGGTTGTTGCAAGAAAACTAGCGGTCATACAAGGATCATTGTGGTGTCATTGGGAAAGCTCTGTTTATGCCCTTTCAGGGATAGATACTTGTTTTACACTCTGGGTCTTATTTAGGCATGAAAATGATCACGTAAACAGCCCTATTTTGGCTAAAAACACCCCGCTGGGCGGTACATATAAATAGACCGCGTAGCCCGCCAATAAGGTGTTAAAGGAGTCTATGACTTGGTATTACAACCAGGAGAACCGGAGTGTGGATTTTAGAAGAATATGCGATATTTCATTGGTCTCTAGGTGCTTAATAATACGAGGACGATTAAAATCGTATGACTTAGTTGAGCTTAATACAATTTGTCTATGTGGATGAGGGAGACAAAAGACAAAACTGGCTGTGATGAGTGCCTCTCCCAGAGTTGAAAGAGTGACAGGGCCAAAATCAAGGAATGTTCGAGCCAAAATATCTGGACACACAGAGTTTGAAGCAATATAAGTCATAGGATGAAGGAAAGATGGATTCAGGGAGAGAGTTCCAGAGCTTAGCTGTCGAATAGAAGAAAGATTGGGAGTATCGTTTCACTCTTGGGTTGGAGACTTGCACAGAGTAGGGGAGGAATTGTGTTGCAAGACGTGTACTACGTACCCTACGTAGAGGAGGTGGTATACATCGAGAGAGCTCTGAGGAACACTCATTATTGTAATAGCGATAGAACAGTGAGACAGATGCAACATTGCAGTGAAGAGATATATACATAGTTGTTCTATGTGAGTGAGGGAGACAAAAGGCAGAACGGCCTGTGACGAGTGTCCCCCCCCCCCCCCCCCCCACAGAGTTGAAAGAGTGACAGGGCCAAACTCAAGGAATGTTCGAGCAAAAATGCCTGGACACACAGAGTGTGAAGTAATTTAAGTCATAAAAAGAGGGAAAGACTGATGCTGGGAGAGAATTCCAGATATCAGCTGTTGAATAGAAGAAAGATTGAGAATAATGTTTCACTCTTGGGTTGGAGAGTTGAACAGAGTAGTGGTGGGATTGTGTTGCAAGTCGAGTGCTATGTGCTCTATGAAGAGGGGGTGGTATACACTGAGAGAGCTCTGAGGAACACTGATTATTGTAATAGCGGTAGAATAGTGAGAGATGCAACATTGCGGCGAAGAGAGATAGGCTGCAGAGAATTGGTGAGTGAACGTGAGTTAATGAGACGGAAGGCTTTCTTTTTCTACTTTGTGTAGTAATGCTGTGTGAGAGGATCCTGCCCACATGAGTGATTAATACTCAATACATGGACGCACTGAGCCCCTGTACAGAGCAAGAAGCTGCGCAGGGGTAATGAACCCCTGGAGGTGGTTGAGCACACCCATATTCTGGGAAGCTGCTTTAGCAAGAGTGGTAATATAATCTTTCCAAGAGAGATCACTAGAAAATGAGACACTGAGCATATTAGTAGAAGATGAAGGGTATATTTGTGTGTTGTTGAAGAGTAAGTTATAGTTTTCTGGAAGGGGGCGACAAGTAGACAGATGGAGAAATTGAGTTTTGGAAGTATTAAAAGTAACAAGGTTTTCTCTGCCCCAATTAGATATAGTAGAGAAATCAGAAGATAGGTGTTTTATGGCCTCCTTACGTGAGATTTGGAGTTCCTGCTGTGAATGGTGTTGTGGAAGGCAAGTTGATAGTGTAATGTAGAGTCGTCAGCATATGGGTGAATGGGGCTGCAGGTGCAGTTGAGAAGGTTGTTAATGAATAATAGGAAGAGAATTGGAGATAGGACACAGCCCTGAGGAACACCGGAGTTGATAGGTTGAGGAAGTGAATGGTGGCCATCTACAACCGGAGGTATGGAACGGCCGGAAAGGAAATTAGAGACAAAGGCACAGATGGAGGGAAAGAAACTATAGGAGGGTAGTTTGGTAATAAGGGATTTGTGCCAGACTCAATGGAAGGTCTTTGATATGTCTAGCGCAACAAAAAAACTCACCGAAGTCCTGAATGGAGGAAGACCAAGAGTTAGTAATATATGAAAGAAGATCACCAGTAGAGTGGCCTTTAATTAAGCCATACTGGCATTCTAAGAGTAGGTTATGGGATGATAAATGCTTAGGATATCTTGAGGTGAGAATAGTTTCAAAATCTTTAGAGATGCAAGAGATGAGAGCAATTGGATGTTAGTGGCAGGGTTGAGAGCGGTTACCCTTCTTTGGAACAGCTTGAATGAGAGCAAACTTCCAGCAAGAAGGGAAGACGCTAGAGGAGAGACAGAGACGGAAGAGTTTGCCTAGGCATGGAGTCAGCATGGAAGCGCAGTATTTTAGTACAATAGGAGGAACCCCGTCTGGTCTGTACGCCTTCTTGGTATTAATCCCAGAGAGGGTGGAAAGTACATCCTTGGAAGAAATTATAATGATAGGCATAAGTAGGAGAGCGGGGGGGGGGGTGGAGAGGGAGGAATTGCACCGGAATCATCCAAAGTGGAGTTTTTAGCAAAAGTGTTAGCGAAGAGTTCAGCTTTGTCAGAGGAAGAAGTGATGGTAGTGCCGTCAGAGTGGGAAAGAGGAGGGGGGGGGGGAGATGAAGAAGACAAATTGTTGGAGAGGTTTTTGGCTAGATGCCAGAAAGCTTGGGAAGAGCTAGAGTTGGATAGTAATGGTTAGAGCATGCAAGGTTTGAATCCTGGGAGATTCATATGCTTTCATTAATTTCATTTGGTGTCTTATTGGTGTTAGGAACGATATTAAAAATAATATAGCCAATAATGTATACGGTATATATATACTGTATATATATTGTTTTTTGTTTTTTGTTTTTTTTTCTCTTCACTTCAACACTTCAGCTATAGGTATAGGTATAGGAATGAGATATGTTCAATTAGATAACCCAGTTTGCCTTGATTGTCAATCAAACTATTTACTACTGTTGGTAGCACTGGTGTACTGAATGTGAAGTAAGCCACCTTCAGTTATAAATAAACTGTAACTACTAGTACAGTAATATATGATAGACTTGAGATGGTGAATGTTGACTGAGGGAAAATACGACTTGGGTATTATTTCAGAATCGGTCAATAAAATCAGTAGGCCTACCACTTATCACTGCAGGTGGTTATACTGTAAGCACTGCATCCTGTGCAACGATTCCCTCTGAACCCAAATTATATACTGCTTTCCGTTTGGTGTCTTGTTCATTGATGTACGCATACATCATATTTACTTGCAGAGTTTTTTTTGTTTTTGTTTTTTTTGGCTGTTCCCCAGGCTGTCTGGCCGAACAGCCCCAAGGTCCCGAGCAATTCCAAGGCCATAAACGAGCGCCCCCACAAAACCCTCCCTGCTTATCACTAATAAAGCCCAGGTGATCGAAGCCACTCCAAGGAGGGGAGCTGAGGAGGGTGCGGAAATGCCCGGGAAACCAAAGCCCCACCCAAGTCCCTGTGCCCCTCAGCAATTATGAAGGGAAAGTTGAGGGACAAAGACAAAATGTGACACTTTGGCTCCCAATCTGTCAACCTCTAGGTTGGCAGTAGGGAGGTTAATCCACGGAAGAGACGCCGTCACTTGAGATCTAGAAAATCGATAAGTAAAAAGGAACAGTCAGAGTAAGCTATGGGTATGGCAGAGATTGCTCAGCTTTCACTCTGATAGACCAGCCCATCACCACATGACTAGAGCCCAATCATCTCAGCATCAGCTAGGAAAGGCCTTAAAAAGACGCCTTTGTCGGGGGGATAGCTCCATTATTTCAACTCCTTTCGGGGATGGGCACCCGCCTAGAGTAGTTGTAGAGTTAAATACTTATGTATTTATTATGCTGGCAAACGTTGGTACAGTTCTTGATCACAGGAGTAAATGCTAACTTATGTTCTGTAGTTATTAATTTATGTACGAAAATAACTCAACACTCTTCATAATTAAGGAATACCCCGTTCTTAACATTAATTCTCCCTTAAAACCCCAATGCACTAGAATAAACTAATGAAAGTATATGATCCTCCCGGGATTCAAACTCGGGACACCACAACCTGAACATAATTATCTAATCCATTACACCACCCACTCGATTGAAACTGTCCCCCGACCTCCACTTGGTATTTACACCAAAGTATCAACTATGAATACACCCAAGCCATTTCCTCCACAATAATCCAAGTAATTTTCTTGGTTCACCCTTAATTATATGTAGTAACAGGGGTTCCAAATATTCCAAGGTGAAATATTGTGTGGGAAGGGGAGCACGGGTACATAACCGAGCTAACCAACAAAGGTAATGTAATAGTAAACACTAACAGGTGAAAATATATATAGTATATACTGTATATATATAATATATTACAGAAATAATTAAAAGGTAATATGGGAAAACTAAATTGCACAATAAGCTGTAGCAACAAAAATACGAGATAATAATATGGAAATATGGTATTAAACTATTTGTTTTGCAACTTATTGTAGAGATGAAATATACTAGGAACGGTGCATTGTGCCCTGTACTATTATACTATGATTTACTACCATGACGTAACATAGTTTACATGAAATCGTTTGTTTATACATATATTTATTGAATTCTTAATTGTAACATAATGTATACACATAAACAATGTTCTATGATTTAGTTATGCAAAATAGAACACGTAATTTGTTTACACACTTTTAAATTTGTACTACTATACATTTATAGACAGACGAATGAGGAAGTAAGAAGGAAGTGTGGTGCTGGAAAGAGTGAAAAGGAACAACTTGAGATGGTTCGGCCATATGGAACTTATGGAAAGCGAGAGATTGACTAAGAGGGTGTACGAGAGCGAGATGGAAGGACAGAGATGGAGAGGTGCACCGAGGGAGAGGTGGAAGGATGGAGTGAGGAAGTATATGAATGAAGGCGGTGCTGGTTGGGAGGAGGGGCGTTGACTGACTGGGGACAGAGGTGCATGGGGGCGGTTCGTTCGTGGCCACACCTTCGGGTATCACGGCGTCAGGCAATAGATAGATATACTATTATAAATTGTAATTCAATTAAGTGTCCATGTTTACAGTGTAGTCATTACAAGTCGAACACATCCTCCTGCCAAAGGTGAAGTCTAACAATGTATTATAACAGGTAAAATAATATACAGGTGAAATTTTAGTCAGTGCAACTATTTCTAATAAGCCCAGTAAGAAAAACAACCCAACTACCTTTTCTATATATACAATAACAATAGAGGCTCATCAGCACCATCATTGTATCATTAGGAGTCTATATCAGTGGCCAAGTGAGGGCTCGTTAATGAGTTACAGATTTACTATATACAGTAGAGATGAGACAACTTCAGTCCTTGATACCATTTTGGGGAGTTAGACACATTACCATTAAGTTCCATACATACATTTTTGTTAACGTATTTATGATTCCAAAAACACAACATTTTAGTGCTGATCACACATTATCTACCATTGGTCCTGGCCAATTCATATATTTAGAAGAAATTCTAACAAATGGACTACTAGAGCAACAAAATAGGAACCTAGAGATGGAGCTAAAGGAAGGGATAGACAGAGAACCAGATGGAGGGATAAGATCCGAAAGTTTGATGGGGTTAAATGGAACAGGCTAATATCTAACAGGCCAGGTGTACACACTCGGAGTTTGAGTATCATCACCGTCTACGGTATCAGTTCCAACCCAAAGGACAGGTGACATAGGTGTTGCGGTGTGTGTACTATATATGGAGTGCGAACTATACGACAAATGATCCCATAATCTACGGATAAATGGGATACCTTGTAATTCCACCTCCTCTCTCTTGTTATCATTAACACAACAACCTTACTCGGCGTCCTCAGTCAGTTGTAACTAGTAACATTTGTAGCATTAATCAACCTATAGTGCCAAAGGACCATTGGTACGGGAGTGGGATTTACCTTACATGGGGGAGATCAATTGATTAAAGTTTACCTATGACTTTAAAGATTGATAACCACATGCTGTATATAATCACATTGGATGAAGACATTAATAGATTTTGGCTTACCCATAACTTTAACTCTGTTTAATTTGTTTTCACTTGCGAAATAAAACTTGTAATCGTAGCTTCCCCTCAGTTCCTAGAGCCATGGTTATCAGGAGCTACGGTCATCGCAAAGATATATGTAGCTGCACTAACATAAACAAAGATATATGTAGCTGCACTAACATAAACAAAGATATATGTAGCTGCACTAACATAAACAAAGATATATGTAGCTGCACTAACATAAACATCCCACTGGAAGGGTTGTCGCTGTTATACCACTGCTGATGGATTAAGCATTTGCCATTAACATAAAAGTGTATCGCAATAAAACCAATGCAATTACATTAAATTAGCAATATTACACCATTACCGCACGGAATATGGTTGCCGGGAGTACTTTTCTCATCAACCTTTATAGTAAAGTAATAAAAGTTTTGGTCATTATAACACTTACATTTTACTAGTACCCCTCCCGGAACCATTATTGTGGAGTTAATAACAAGTGTACATGCGCGGGCATGCTCGTAATATCAAGTACAAGTGCTCACAACATTAAACAGTATTAACTAAAAGATGAATGGTAGCAAAACAATTAAATAGTGGAATTTCACAGTTAAGTGGATTTTGTTTAACCCAAACATTATATATCCTAACGTAACCTTACCTAGCCACACAGAACCTAACCCAATCTATCCTGACCTTAGCTTATACTTAACTTGACATGACTTATGCTAGTCTAACATAACTTTACCTAACTTGCATCACTGCCATACCTACCTATTTAACTTAATGCATTGTACCCTATGGACAACAAAATATCTACATTAACCGATCCTATCCTCATATCTATAGCATAACCCTCGTATTCTAACCAAATATAATCTATAACTTAATTATGATTTACATAAGTGAGTTTATGTTAGATATATTATTCAAAATAAATTACCTAATTGTCCTGGGAAACATTCCAGACGATATAATTATATGTTAGTAACTACACCACCTCTCACTACCCAGTTTAGTCCTAAATTTAGAACACTTGTTATCATCCAAACGCATTATCCAGCGAGATTATGATGCTGTAAAACCCTTTAATACGATGGTTCCAGTACAACTGTTTTCTAGCTAACTTACACCAACATGCTTAGCAGTGACGTTTAGTTATTGTTTATATCTCTATTCGCACTAGGCTGATTAATTATTGCATAATAAGAGTCAGAGAATAATACATAAACAATATAGAAAAGCGTCATCGTACTAAGAGTGGAATTAACCCTTACAGTGCAAGAGACGTATTAACCCTTACAGTGCAGGAGACGTATTAACCCTTACAGTGCAGGAGACGTATTAACCCTTACAGTGCAGGAGACATATTAACCCTTACAGTGCAGGAGACGTATTAACCCTTACAGTGCAGGAGACGTATTAACCCTTACAGTGCAGGAGACGTATTAACCCTTACAGTGCAGGAGACGTATTAACCCTTACAGTGCAGGAGACGTATTAACCCTTACAGTGCAGGAGACGTATTAACAGACGTATTAACCCTTACAGTGCAGGAGACGTATTAACCCTTACAGTGCAGGAGACGTATTAACCCTTACAGTGCAGGAGACGTATTAACCCTTACAGTGCAGGAGACGTATTAACCCTTACAGTGCAGGAGACGTATTAACCCTTACAGTGCAGGAGACGTATTAACCCTTACAGTGCAGGAGACGTATTAACTAACCCTTACAGTGCAGGAGACGTATTAACCCTTACAGTGCAGGAGACGTATTAACCCTTACAGTGCAGGAGACGTATTAACCCTTACAGTGCAGGAGACGTATTAACCCTTACAGTGCAGGAGACGTATTAACCCTTACAGTGCAGGAGACGTATTAACCCTTACAGTGCAGGAGACGTATTAACCCTTACAGTGCAGGAGACGTATTAACCCTTACAGTGCAGGAGACGTATTAACCCTTACAGTGCAGGAGACGTATTAACCCTTACAGTGCAGGAGACGTATTTTTGTTTTTATTTCAGCTGCATTTATACGAGTTCATTAAGCTTAGGAGGGATATATGGTAGCTTAAAATGATTAATTGAGATAGTCTGTACTCATTTAACGAGTGCACATCCTTCCTAAGCTGAATAAACCCGTCTAACATTTGTCAACAAATAATTAAAAGGATGTCACCGGTACTGAATGAGTTAATACCCATAATATATTCTGTTCTTCCCCACGTCCAATAGATGCCCTTCTCTCTCCCTACGCAGTTTTGCTTATATTTTGGAAATACACAATGTTGATAACACAGTAACGCACTATCTATCTATCTATCTATCTATATGCTCAGGCCCAATCCCCATTTTGGGGGTAGCCGACTCAAGACAGAGCAAGAACAGGGAAAACACAAAAACAACATAAAACAAAAAATAAACACAGATAAAAAACACAAACTCTCACACATCCAGGTCACCCAGGAGAAGACCCAGAGACCAGGGTTACCAAGGTCGCTCCAGCACTCCCCCGGCCCCTGACCACCAGGAGAGGTTCCGATCTCGGCAGGCAGACATGCAGCGGAGCCAAAGCGACAAGCCCTCCCACCACACTTCCAGGCACACCCTTCATATTAATCGTCTCCCCGGGCCAGGTGCCTGATGGACTATTATCTAGTCCAACTTGCGCCCGACCCCTTATTCCAAATGACCACGTGTTCACTCAAGTATTCACAAGCATTCTCCATTCACTCCTGTCCACCACCACTTCCCCTGCCTGATCTATAGTCATTCCTCTATCATCCAAAGCCTTTCTTACACAGTCTCTCCATCTCAATGGGGGTCTTCCTGCCCTTCTATCTCCCCTTGTACCTGACTCACATATTCTCTTTGTAAGCCTTTCATCTCCCATTCGTTCAACATGACCATACCAGCTCAGCACCCTTCTGTCCACTCTGGCTGACAAATGTTCCTGCTACCCCACTCTCCTACGTATCTCTTCATTTCTCAATCTGTCTCTACGAGTAACTCCACACATACTCCTCAAGCAGCTCATCTCCATCACATCCAGCCCTCTTTTCTCCTTTTTCTTCAGAGCCCATGTCTCAGCCCCATACATCACTGTTGGCACAACAATTCCTTGATACAGTGCACTTTTTACTTTCACTCCGAGATTTCTCGTCTTCCACATACTTCCCATTGCTCCGAAAACCTTCCTTCCTTCACACACTCTCTGTTTTACCTCCACTTCCATACCTCCACTCCTGCTTATTGTTCCTCCTAGATATTTAAAACACTCTACTTGTTCCAATATTTCCCCATCCAGCCTCACATCTAGATTCACCCTATGCTCTCCCCTATTACACACCATTACTTTACTTTTATTGACGTTCACCTTCAGTTTCCTCCTTCCACAAACCACACCAAACTCTTTGACTACCCGCTGCAGTTTCTCATCAGAATCCGCCACCAATGCTGTGTCATCAGCGAACAGCAACTGATTCAACTCCCAATCTCTACCATTCTTTCCTACTAAACCCAATCCTCTTCCCATAGTTCTTCTTTTCACCTCCCTCACCACACCATCCATAAACATATTAAACAGCCATGGTGACATTACACAACCCTGTCGCAAACCTACCTTTACCTCAAACCATTCACTCAACTCACCATTTCCTACTCTCACACATGCTCTGTAACGCACTAGCTGGCCAGATAATGATAGTGTTATGGAACCACTATCTAGTGCTGGCCACTAGTGTTATGGCCTCTTTTGATTGTATAATGATCTGAGGGTCAACTAACGAGAACTGTCTGATGGTTACTGGTGCAATAATGTCGGTCAGTAAAGTTGCTTGTCCCAGAAATTGTTATCGACACATTGTCCTGGCAACATTAAGATGCTAATCGATTACATTAGTACTCGTAGCTAAACTATTGGTCATTTATTATATCCATGGCATTTATTTAGATGCTTAGCTGTCTGGCTGGAATTAATAACGAAAACAAACCAGTGCAACACTTACTTTAACCCGTTGAGTACCAGCGACGTGTGTTATACTCTATTCTAGCTATATCTAGATGATACTATGCAGCTTAGGAAGGATCTGTGGTAGTTAAAAAGGATTGGTCGAGATAGTTTGAAGCCTTAACCCTTGTCTAGCGGGATGTTTTGGGCTCATTTGGGCATATTCAGGCCCTCCTGAATGATCAATCAAGTATCTGCATGTAACATTGCCAGAGTATAGTTAAAAGGATGTCACTGGTACCGAACGGGTTAAGGTAGTGTCACATTAATAATATCTACAGGATGATTATATCGAATTATAACGCTCCACTACAAGTTACCAGGTATATTTGCATATTGCTGTTATATAATTGTCGGAATATGAATGCATCTGTGTTAAGTCGAATAGATGTTTTCCCAATACAAATAAGCAAATCAATATAATTTGTTATTATATAAACGTACATATTAATTAACTGACTCTGTAACCTGTCATGCTCTCTCTCTCTCTCTCTCTCTCTCTCTCTCTCTCTCTCTCTCTCTCTCTCTCTCTCTCTCTCTCTCTCTCTCTCTCTCTCTCTCCATCTAGATATATTATTGTACTATATTGTTCCAATATTATCTTTTTATCCTTCCCTCCTCTGTATGTTGGTCTCATACCTTTCTCCATTTGGATTACGCTATTCCATAGTTTTCTTTAATCTTGTGTTATGTACAGTCAGTACACTAATATAGTAATGCAATAAGATATAATTTGTAATTGAATGCTTGTGGAACAAATTAAGAAGTGTCGTGGGAAGCTTCTAACGAAGCTAAATCAGAAGCAGAGTTGGGTGAGGACAAATTCTAAATTCGCTGCTCTCAATGAAGCCTGTAGAATCAGGATCAAGACCTGTCAAGTAAACAGCCCGCAGTGGGGTGAGTATAAAGTTGAGAGTAAAATGAACACTTGATTTAGAAGGCAAGATATTTAAGGTTTAATTATACATCAAATTGTCAGAGCACTCTTCTTAAGTTATTATTTGCAGCCTGTATTTGAATAGAAAACAGAGTAAAGCCAGACCAACTTAAAAACACTGTACTCTTAAGTTAATATTGGTGTCGAAAGAGAACAATCATGTGAAAACGAGACTAAATGTTGGTGACTTTTCGCTCAACTGTTTCATTTATCAGGTAAAACTGACCGACAAACCACAAATTTCTTCAACCTCTTAGTGAAGCGTCTTGGATGCCTTGAATATATCACCAAAACAAAACTGTGAAACCATTGAATGGCCATATAATGTACAAACATTATTGATTAACATACAATGAAATGTACAACTCTATATAGAACTAATTTAACTTCGAGAATAGCCAACCTTTACACCACCACCTGCCCACGTCAGCAATATGGACTCTGTTATCAAACTCTTCTCCAAGCGGCTCTCAACTCCTTCACAATTGTTTGACTTTCCCCGCGGGCCCAATGGAATATATTTGGTGGGTTTCTGGGCGAGGGTGGCATATTTTAAGGTGCTGCATATTTCACCAAGCCTTCTGGATATTCCTTTATGGGTGCATTGTGTTCCAACCTCCTCCTCCTGATTGATCAATGTTAGACTTGATATTGAGCTTTGTTGTGTAAATTATGCAGATGGATCAATGTTTATGCACAAAGGAAAATACAGTTTTTAAATCAAATTTAACTTCATAATTTTAATACATCATGATCGCCTGAAGGATAGTCCCAACAAAGCGACTTTCAAGAATATTTCTTACTACCAATCAAATAGTCACAGCCACTTTTCAACATTTTCATATACCTCTCCCTCAACTTTCCTTTCATCTTTACTATTGGTCTACCTCATTAACTTTTCCCTTCCATCTATCTGTTATATAGACTTTGTGTGTGATATATTAATTTACCATTAGCTTCATACTGAACGATATATTTGGCTGTATGTATCTCAAAAGTTCCAGAATCCGTTACATTAGACATATTTTTTAATTAAAGATAAACATGTCGTTATAACTCCAACATTCGGACTCACTCTCACACACAGTCTCTCTCTCTCTCTCTCAATTTAGAATGGCTGATAGACTAAGTAGGGTCGTGTTTCGCTGCTTTGATCACAGAATACAGTACTGGGATCAAAGCACCTAGCAATCGATACATAGCCTTTTATAAGCAAGCCACTCAGTCAACCTCACACACTCATACTCTTTTAAAAACCTTTCCCATGTTTTGCTATATCCTGTTACACAAAATGTGTTCTTTGTTTCACCATCCCCTACATCCTTCCTAATGACAAGCTCTTTACCACCCTCGCCAGAGCCTCACTAAATACAAAACTCTTCCTTGTAGTTCGCCTCTCTTTCAGCCTGCCATGGAACTTAATTAACTATGTTCCAGGGTTTTAACTTTATAAACTTAGTCCGTCTTTCCTAAAATCTGAGACTGGTAGATATTGCTCGCGTAACTTCACTCTCTACACCCTAATTTTCAGCAAGACTCTGTAGGGGAGCCAAGAGGGGAAGTGGAAGGGGAAAGTTCAGCAAGAGGGTCAGCAGGAGGTGAAGAAAGAAATGGTATATACTAATGGCCACAGGAAGGGAGAGGGTAAACTGGGTGATTGCTGCAAGAGTCCAGGGTGGTGTTTTACGTGCGTCGAATGCGGAGAAATTATACAACTTTTTGTTGTTAATTTTCTTCCCAGGGATCATCAGAGTTGGGCTGTGATAGAACAATTTTGATTAGTTAACATTTTTCTAAAAACCTATCTATCTATCTATCTATATGCTCAGGCCCAATCCCCATTTTTTCTATTTTTATTTTTATTTTCTATTTTCTTCTATTTTATTATTTTGTTTTCCTCTTTTCTTGGGGGTGGCCGACTCAAGACAGAGCAAGAACAGAGAAAACACAAAAACAACACAAAATACAAACTCACATACATCTAGGTCACCCAGGAGAAGACCCAGAGACCAGGGTCACTAAGGTTGCTCCAGCACTCCCCCTGCCCCCGGCCACCCGGAGAGGTTCCGATCTCGGCAGGCAGACATGCAGCGGAGCCGAAGCCACAAGCCCGCCCACCACACTTCCAGGGGCACCCTTCATATTAATTGTCTCCCCGGGCCAGGCGCCTGATGGACCATTTTCTAGTCCAACTTGCCCCCGAACCCTTCCCCCAAATGACCATGCGTTCACTCAACTATTCACAAGCATTCTCCATTCACTCCTGTCCACCACCACTTCCCCTGCCTGATCTATAGTCATTCCTCTATCTTCCAAAGCTTTTCTTACACAGTCTCTCCATCTCAATGGGGGTCGTCCTGCCCTTCTATCTCCCCTTGTATCTGACTCACATATTCTCTTTGTAAGCCTTTCATCTCCCATTCGTTCAACATGACCATACCAGCTCAGCACCCTTCTCTCCACTCTAGCTGACAAATGTTCCTGCTACCCCACTCTACTACGTATCTCTTCATTCCTCAATCCGTCTCTACGAGTAATTCCACACATACTCCTCAAGCAGCTCATCTCCATCACATCCAGCTTTCTTTTCTCAATTTTCTTCAGAGCCCATGTCTCAGCCCCATACATCACTGTTGGCACAACAATTCCTTAATACAGTGCACTTTTTACTTTCATTCCGAGATTTCTCGTCTTCCACATACTTTTCATTGCTTCGAAAACCTTCCTTCCTTCACACACTCTCTGTTTTACCTCCATTTCCATACCTCCACTCCTGCTTCTCATTACTCCTAGATATCTAAAACACTCTACAATTTCCAATATTTCCCCATCCAGCCTCACATCTAGATTCACCCTATGATCTCCCCTATTACACACCATTACTTTACTTTTATTGACGCTCACCTTCAGTTTCCTCCTTCCACAAACCACACCAAACTCTTTGACTACCCGCTGCAGTTTCTCCTCAGAATCTGCCACCAATGCTGTGTCATCAGCGAACAGCAACTGATTCAACTCCCAATCTCTACCGTTCTTTCCTAGTAAACCCAATCCTCTTCCCATAGTTCTCCTTTTCACCTTCCTCACCACACCATCCATAAACATTTTAAACAGCCATGGTGACATTACACAGCCTTGTCACAAACCTACCTTTACCTCTTGTCCTATCTCCTATTCTCTTTCTAATTTTCATAAATTATCTTCTCAACTGTACATCCAGTCCCATCCATTCATATGCAGACGACTCTACCTTACACCACTCAATTAGTTTTCCAGAACGCCCCAGCCAGCAGTCCCTCAAAAACAAACGTAATGAAGCCATAAAACGCTTATCTTCTGATCTAGCTACTATTTCCAATTAGGGTAGAGAAAACCTTGTTGTATTTAATGCTTCCAAAACTCAATTTATCCATCTTACAACCCGTCAGGAACCTCTAGAGGACTATCCCTTATTCTTCAACAATACAAAAAATCAACTCTTCATCTTCTCTCAATGTTCTTGGTGTTTCTTTTTCTTCTGCTCTCACTTGGAAAGACCATATTACCAGTCTCGCTAAGGCAGCCTCCCAGAAGCTGGGTGTCCTCAACCGCCTCAAGGGGTTCATTACCCCTGCGCAGCTTCTTGCTCTGTACAGGGGCAGAGTGCATCCTTGTATTGAGTATTGTTCACATGTGTGGGGAGGATCCTCTCACACCGCACTCCTAAACAAAGTAGAAAGAAAAGCCTTTCGTATCATTAACTCCCGTCCACTCACCAACTCTCTGCAATCTCTCTCTCTTCGCCTCAATGTTGCATCTCTCTCGCTATTCTATCGCTATTACAATAATCAGTGTTCCTCGGAGCTTTCCCAGTGTATACCACCTCCTCTACGTAGGGTACGTAGTACTCGCCTTGCAACACAATCTCACCCCTACTCTGTGCAACTCTCCATCCCAAGAGTGAAACGATATTCTCAGAATTTCTTCTATTCAACTGCTGAGCTCTGGAACTCTCTCCCAGAATCAGTCTTTCCCTCTTCCTATGACTTAAATTGCTTCAAACTCCGTGTGTCCAGGCATTTTAGCTCGAACGTCCCTTGATTTCGGCCCTGTCACTCTTTGAAATCTGGGGGAGGCACTCACTGCAGGCAGTTATGCCTTTTGTCTCCCTCATTCACATAGAAAAAAAATCAAACCATTCACTTAACTCACCATTTCCTACTCTAACACATGCTCTGCTCCCTTCATAAAAACTCTTAACTGCTTCTAACAAATGTCCTGCAATTTCATATATCCTGAACACCTTCCACATTGTTTCACGATCCACACGATCATACGCTTTTTCCAAGTCCATAAAAGCCCAAAATATCTCCTTATGCTTCTCTAAATACTTCTCACATAACTTTCTTACTGCAAACATCTGATCCATGCATCCTCTTCCCCTCATAAAACCGCACTGTTCTTCTCCTATTGCAAATTTTGTATACTTTATTATCCTCTCTATCAACACCCTGCCATACAGCTTTCCAACCACTGACAATAAACTAATACTGTACCTCTATAACTTGAACACTCCTGCCGATCTCGCTTCCCCTTGTACAACGGCACAATACATGCACTCTTCCAGTCTATTGGTACCATTGACACAGCAAAGCACACATAGAAAAATCTCACCAACCAATCTATTATCACATCTCCATCCTTCTTTATACACTCCACAGCAATACCATCCAAACCTTCTGCTTTTCCCGCTCTCATTTGTTTCACTGCTTCTTTCACCTCATTTTCCTCAATCCTTTCATTCATTCCCTGCCTGGGTGGCCTGGGTAACCTATCTCCATCCACCACTACTTCAATCACTGCTTCTCTTTCATCTCTTGCATTTAACAAAGATTCAAAATACTCGGCATATCTTTTCCTCACTTCAACTGGTTCCACTAGTAATTCTCCATGTGCATCTTTCACTGACTCTTCCCTCTTTTGTCCTCCTTTTCTTACTCTATTTACCTCCTTCCAAAACATCTTCTTTCGTTCCTCAAAATTATCGCTCAACCATTGACCCCACCTTTCGTTTGCATCTTTTTTCGCTTCTCTAATTTTCCGTTTTGCCTCTCTCCTTTTCTCCTTGTACCACTCCCATACCTCAACACTACCATCCTGCAAAACCCTCTCAAAACACTGTCTCTTCTCCTCAACTGCCTTTCTCACCGTATCATTCCACCACCGGAGGAAAATAACATACCTAAAGATACTCATACCGGCGGCTTTCGTAAAAAACGTTCCTGTTTAACAAACCTCCTAGACTTCTTCACACGATATCCTCAACCTATATGAAGAGAGTAAGCTGTAGATATTATATACCTTGATTTTCAAAAGGCCTTGACAAAGTTCCCCACAAACGTTTACTGCTAAAACTAAAAGCGCATGGAATACAAGACGGTGTGTTGAAATGGATAGAAAATTGGCTCAGCGACAGAAAACAAAGAGTAGTCATAAACGGTAAGGCATCTAAATGGACCAATGTAAGTAGCGGGGTACCCCGGGGAGTGGTACTAGGACCAATTATCTTTCTAATTTATATCAACGACATAGATGAGGGTCTCACCTGTACAATATATAAATTTGCCGACGATACAAAAATTGCAAATAGCGTACTCTCAAAAGAACAAGTTGACGATATGCAACACAATCTAGATAAATTGTCATGCTGGGCCCAAATTTGGCAAATGAGTTTCAATGCGGGATAAATGTAAAGTACTACATATCGGATACCTAAATGAGAAAGCAAAACTATTCGATGAAATGGCGCTCAGCTTAAGAATGTAAACAGAGGAAACCGATCTGGGAGTAACAATATCAAGTAAGAATTAAATCTATTTCCTTTAACCCGGCGCAGATTAAGAGATGACTTAATTCAAGTGTTCAAAATCATCAAAGGCATTGACAATATGAACTGTAGTAAGTACTTCACTATCGACCAATCTAATTACACACGGGGAAATGGTTGCAAAATTATTGGTAAATCTTTTAACTCACACGAATCTAAGAATTTCTTCTTCAATCGAGTTGTCAACTTGTGGAATGGGCTTCCCCGAGACGTTATAGACTGCAGCACCGTTGATTCATTTAAACTCCGCCTAGACAAATATCTCGCATCAAACCTGTGATTGACTGCGTTTGTAAATGAATAACTTTATTTTATCCTCCCCTCAGTTACTAACCCATCTGTCCCCTACTAACTTCCTAATCCTGCCACGGACATTAATTCCCTCTCCAATGTTCCCTTACCCACTCTAAACCACTGTTTGGACACTTGATCCTCAGTGTTTTGGAGGACAAGCAGCCTAGAAGGGTCACTAGATCTGTTGTTGCTTGAATTCCTTTGTACTCCTTTGTACACTCGCTTCCCTTCCTGATACCTGTGCCTCTTACTTTCCTTTTGCTGCATACTACCTCTGCACTTGCTTTCACTCCTTCCTTAAACTGTTGCAATTCAACCTCTACTTCTCTCTCTTCCATCTCTCTCACTTTCATCCACTTTTCATTTAGTCTTTCCTTGTACTCCCTCTCTTTTTGCACTCTTCTGTAACTCACTAACTTTTATTACCTCTCTTACTTCACGCTTGTCTCTTATTCTCCTGTAACTCTTAACTCTTAGCTTTCCCTCCACCAGGTATGATCCGACATACCCTCTGCCTCACCTCTCATCACATTCACATCCAGCAGTCTACACAATCTTTCCCTTGTCACCAGCACATAATCCATCAAAGCCCTCTCTACAATATCTCCCCTCACAAGTCTATGCCATGTGTACTTGTGTATACGCCTTTTTTTGAAGAACGTATTTCCTACACTCAATCTGCACTTCCCACATACATGACACCATCAAACCACTCACACACCTGTTGACACCACCAAGCCACTCACACACCTGCTGACACCATCAAGCCATATGCTTACTGCTTATGGTAGTCCATCGTAGTCCGATGATGACGTTCCCTTCCTGCATTCATCTGTTGTGAGTTCTACGATGACTGTAGAGAGTCCTATCCGTGATGCATAATATATCCTGCCACAGTCTGGGCACTGGTAGTCCGGGTTAGGTGGTGCTGGTTGTTCCCGACCTGCATGTCTCCGGGCCCTCTTCTCCTGCTGGTGGTGTTTACTCTGACATTCCAGTTCCTTCGCTCCTTGCTGGCAGTGTGAGCGCCATAGTGGTCTATCTGATGCTAAGTTTTCAAGTGCAGTTGGTTGTATATTGCACCTTTTTAGTATTTTCTTTATACTGTCTTTGTATCTTAATTTTGGTCCTCCAGCTGCTCTGCGGCCTTCATGCAGCTGTCCATATAGTAGTTTATGAGGTAGTCTCTCCTCTCGCATACGGATGACATGCCCAACCCATCTGAGTTGTTGTTTGATGATAAGGGTCTCAATACTGGTGTTGTTGGCTCTTTCAAGTATTGTTATATGAGGAACACGGTCCTGCCAGGTTATACCCATAATCTTTCGGAGGCATCTGATGTGGAAAGCCTCCAGGGGTCGTATATGGCGTCTATATGTCGTCCATGTCTCACAACCATAGAGCAAAGTGGTTAAACACACAGCATTATATACAGCGACTTTGGTACAAAGAGTCAGGTGATTATTTTGGAAAACTCTCTTTTGTAGGTGGCCAAAAGATTGTCTCAGTCGGTGTTCTACCTCATCGTCAATACTGGCCGTTTCAGACAGGAAGCTTCCCAGATACTTGAAGGAAGGAACTTGTGCTATCTCCTCTCCTGCTAATCTGAACACTGGCTACACAGGTGGTATCTGAGCTGACCACTGAGAAATTATTTGTGTTTTCTGGATGTTAACTGACAGGCCCATTCTGGAGTAAGCACTTGCTGCAGCTTCAAGCGCGACTTCTAGTTCCTCTGGCGAGTGAGCTACAAGAGCACAATCATCTGCATACTGAAGTTCAAGGATATTTTCCATAGAGACATTTGTTCTTGCTTGAAATCTACGAATGTTGAAGAGGTTGCCATCTAGTCTATAGTCTATGTTGATTCCACTTCTGTTTGCTATAGTCCTATGAAGATGTATTATAACGCATATTAAATTTTTTTTTAAAAGGACTGGTGCCAGTACACACCCTTGTCTGACTCCGGCATTAACAACAAATGGTTCTGATGCATGGCCTCCTGCAGTGACTCTCGCCATCATGCCATCATGAAACTGCCTTACAAGTGCCACACATTTTGGTGGACAGCCAAAGATACAAAGAATATTCCACAATGTTTCTCGATTTACGGTATCAAAGGCTTTTGACAGATCAATGAAGGCTATAAAAATGTCTTTATTTTGTTCCCTGCATTTTTCTTGCAATTGACGTATAGTAAAAATCATGTCAATAGTTCCTCGATCTTTACGGAAACCGCATTGTGACTCTGGCAGTATTTCCTCAGTAATTTTGGTCAACAGTCTTTGAAGCATGATTTTTGACAGCACCTTCCCTGCCATAGCTAAAAGAGAAATGCCTCTGCTGTTGCCACAATTAGATTTATCACCCTTGTTTTTGTAAATTGTGATAATATTTGCATCCTTCCATGTCTGAGGTATGTGCTCCTTGTCCCAATCCTCCAAAATGAATGAGTGAACATCTCGAAGCAGTAGGTAACCTCCATATTTAATTAGCTCTGCTGGTATACCATCTGGACCAGGAGATTTGTTATCTTTCAGGGTCTTAACTGCTCTAGTCACTTCATTAAAGGTTGGTGGTATATCAAGATCTTGAATAATGGGTTGCTCTTCAATCTCTTGTTGGCAAGTTGGATCTACATGATTGTCTTGGTTCAGCAAGTCCTTGAAGTGTTCCCCCCATCTCTCAACAATTGCCTTTTGATCTTTTATAAGAGTAGTTCCGTCTGCACTCCTTAATGGTGTAAGTGGACAGCTTGTAGGTCCATACACTTGTTTTACAGCATTATAAAAGTTGTGCATGTCATGTGCATCGGCATACCCTTGTATTTCTTGTCCCTTATTTGTCCACCAATCATTTTGCATTTTTCGTAAGGTTCTTTGTACATCGGATCGTAATTCTTGCCAGTTCATTGTTAAGGTTTCAGAGGTTGGGTTGCTAAGAGTTGCTCTATGAGCTCTGTGCATCCTGTCTAAAAGAATGGAGATGTTGCCCAAATTTTCATCAAACTAGTGTTGATGATTTTTTGATTTTATACCAATTGAATCCTTTGCTGCTTCATAAATTAATTCACTACGTGAAGCCCAGATTTCATCTAGTGGAATTGTCAAGTTGCTAATGGGATCTTCATCACTTAGCTTCTCAGATAACACTCTGCTCGTTACAAAATTCATGTTTTTTAAGTATAGCAACGTTTATTCTTTTCTTATTTGTATTTAGACGTCGTACAGGTGGTCGTATTGTCAGTTTAAGGATAGATCTTACTAATCTGTGATCTGTCCAGCACTCCGCTCCTCTCATGCTCCTCTCATTGCTCGTGTGTGAAGGACACCACTTGCACCACTTCTTCTTACAATTATATAGACTAGCAGGTGCCAATGTTTTGAGCGTGGGTGCATCCAAGATGTTTTATACTTGTCTTTCTGTTGGAAAAGGGTGTTGGTAATAGTAAGGTTATGTTGAGCACACAATGTGAGGAGCCGAAGGCCATTGGAGTTCATGTGTCCTATTCCATGTTTACCAATTATACCTTCCCATATCTCATATTTTCTTCCAACTCTTGCATTGAAGTCACCTAAAAGTAGTATTGCATCATGCCTATGGATTCTGCTGAGGGCCTCGTCTAGTGCCTGATAGAATTGATCTTTGTCGTCCTCTGTAGCAGCTAGGGTAGGGGCATATGCACTGATGATGGTGGCATATCTGTTTTTAACAAGGGGTATTCTGAGTGTCATCAGTCTTTCACTGATTCCAACTGGCACTTCTGGGATTTTTCTTAAGATGTCATTGTTGATGGCAAAACCCACACCATGCATGTGTTGGCCTCCTTGAGGGTAGCCTCTCCAGTAAAAGGTGTATCCACATCCCGTTTCACACAGCGATCCTTCTCCCAGGAAACGGGTTTCACTGAGAGCAGCAATATCAATCTTAATACCGTTGAGGCTCTGCTGCAACTAGGGCTGTTCTACGCTGGGGTCTGTCAGATTGGGTGTTTCTGTCCAGTAGGGTTCTCACATTCCACGTTCCGAGTTTAAGTGGAATTTGTTTCTTTCTATTGTTACGACCGCATATGGGATGGCTCAGTAGGTGCGGTGTCCTACTCAGCTTGTGTGGAGCGGGTGATTTTTAGGCCACCTTTTCTAGGCCCTTCCCTATTCAGGGTGAGCAGCACGGATCCTGAAAAGGACTGCTCAGACACACAGGGGTCTGACACTGCTGACACCACCAAGCCACTCACACACTGCTGAAACCATCAAGCCACTCGCACACCTGTCTGAAATCATAAGCTTCTCTCACCCTGTTGACACTAATCCACTCACAAACCTGCTGACACCATCAAGCCACTCACACATCTGCTGGCACCATCCAGCCACTCACACACCTGTTGATACCATCAAGCTACTCACACACCTGCTGACACCATCAAACCACTCACACACCTGCTGACACCATCAAACCATTCACACACCTGCTGACACCATCAAGCCACTCAGACACCTGCTGACACCATCAAACCACTCACACACCTGTTAACACCACCAAGCCACTCACACACCTGCTGACACCATTAAGCCACTCACACACCTGCTAACACCATCAAGCCACTCACACACCTGATGAAACCATCAAGCCATTCACACACCTGCAGGACCAGTTGGTGAGGGGACGGGAGTTACTGATACAAAAGGCTTTCCTTTCTACTTTGTCTAGGAGTGCGGTGTGAGAGGATCCTCCCAACACAAGTGAACAATATTCAATACAAGGATGCACGGTGCCCCTGTACAGAGCAAGAAGCTGCACAGGGGTAAAGAACCCTTAGAGGCGGGTGTGCACGCCCAGCTTCTGGAGAGGCTGCCTTAGCAATGACTGGTAATATTGGTCCTACCAAGTGAGAGCAGAAGAAAAAAGACAGCGAGAATATTGAGAGAAGATGAAGGATTGATTTTTGTATCATTGAAGAATAAGGGACAGTCTTCTGGAGGTTCCTGACAGGTAGTGAGATGGATAAATTGGGTCTTGGAAGCATTACATGCAACAAGGTGTTCTGTACCCCAATTGGAGATAGTAGCTAGATCAGAAGATAAGCGTCTTATGGCTTAATTACGTTTGTTTTTGAGGGACTGGAAAACTAATTGAGTAGTGTAAGGTAGAGTCGTCTGTATATGAATGGATGGGACTGGATGTACAGTTGAGAAGATAATTTATGCAAATTAGAAAGAGAATAGGAGATAGGACAGAACCCTGAGGAACACCGGAGTTGATAAGATGAGGATGTGAGAAATGGCTGTTCACAACCGCAGCTATGGAATGGCCGGAAAGGAAATTAGAGACAAAGTACCCGTTAATAGCTTAGAGTGCACTCCAGTAATATTGACAGGTACGCAATATTATAGGCTAGCCTAGACCAACGAGATTGACACTACATTATTACTACTATCATGATTGAAGTTAGTATGTAATATATATTGATACTACTTTTTATATATTACTATGTAACTTAGTTAACATATCTTAAAATTTATTATCATACATATTTGTGAAAACCTCGAATTCAGGATAACATTTAAGTTGGTTGTTAAAATAAAGTGATCACAATTATCTTGGGATACGACGGCAAAGTCCAGGAGAGACTTGGGAAATACACTTCCTTACCCTACTTCACCTTCATACTCCCTAATTGAACAAGCCTCGTAAATGGGAACATTAATCTCACTGACTGTACCTGTGCTGTTCTTCTGACTTACAGTACTGTATTTACTGGCCTTAAACACTTCCATAATTGCTTGTATATATTTAACAGCTTGGCAATTACCACATTTTTATAGCTATACATCTTATCAAGGACACACACGCACATATACAGTATTATATAATATATATATATAAATTTATTATATATATATATTTTTTTTTTTCTATGTGATTGGGGGAGGCAAAAGGCATAACTGCTTATAGCGAGTGCCTCCCCCATAGTTGAAAGAGTTGACAGGCCAAATCAAGGGACGTTCGAGCCAAAATGCCTCTGAACACACAGAGTTTGAAGCAATTTAAGTCATAGGAAGCGGGAAAAACTGATTCTGGGAGAGAGTTCCAGAGCTCAGCTGTTGAGTAGAAGAAAGTTTGAGAGTAACGTTTCACGTTACCTGGCATAGACTTGTGACGGGAGAGATTGTAGAGAGGGCATTGATGGATTATGTGCTGGTGACAAGGGAAAGATTGTGTAAATGCTGGATGTGAATGTGATGAGAGGTGAGGCGGAGGGTATGTCAGATCATTACCTGGTGGAGGGAAAGCTAAGAGTTCAAGAGTTCCAGCAGAATAAGCGACAAGCGTGAAGTAAGAGAGGTAATAAAAGTTAGTGAGTTAGAGAAGAGTGAAAAAGAGAGTGAGTACAAGGAAAGACTAAATGAAAAGTGGATGGAAGTGAGAGAGATGGAAGAGAGAGAAGTAGAGGTTGAATGGCAACAGTTTAAGGAAGGAGTGAAAGCAAGTGCAGAGGTAGTATGCGGCAAAAGGAAAGTAGGAGGCAGAGGTATCAGGAAGGGAAGCGAAAGTGGTGGAATGATACGGTGAGAAAGGCAGTTGAGGAGAAGAGACAGTGTTTTGAGAGGGTTTTACAGGATGGTAGTGTTGAGGTTTGGGAGAGGTACAAGGAGAAAAGGAGAGAGGCAAAACGGAAAATTAGAGAAGCCGAAAAAAAGATGCAAACGAAAGGTGGGGCCAAAGGCTGAGTGAGAATTTTGAAGAAAGAAAGAAGATGTTCTGGAAGGAGGTAAATAAAGTAAGGAAAGGAGGACAAAAGAGGGAAGAGTCAGTGAAAGATGAAAATGGAGAATTACTAGTGGAACCAGTTGAAGTGAGGAAACGATATGCCTAGTAGTTTGAATCTTTGTTAAATACAAGAGATGGAAGAGAAGCAGTGATTGAAGCACGAGGTGGATGGAGATAGGTTACCCAGGCTACCCAGGTGGCAGGGAATGAATGAAAGGATTGAGGAAAATGACGGTGAAAGAAGCAGTGAAACAAATGAGAGTGGGAAAAGCAGAAGGTTTGGATGGTATTGCTGTGGAGTGTATAAAGAAGGGTGGAGATGTGATAATAGATTGGTTGGTGAGACTTTTCAATGTGTGCTTTGCTGTGTCAATGGTACCCAATAGACTGGAAGAGTGCATGTATTGTGCCGTTGTACAAGGGGAAGGGAGATCGGCAGGAGTGTTCAAGTTATAGAGGTATTAGTTTATTGTCAGTGGTTGGAAAGCTGTATGGCAGGGTGTTGATAGAGAGGATAATAAAGTGTAGGGAAGTGCCAATAGGAGAAGAACAGTGCGGTTTTAGGAGGGGAAGAGGGTGCGTGGATCAGATGTTTGCAGTAAGACAGTTATGTGAGAAGTATTTAGAGAAGCATAAGGAGATATTTTGGGCTTTTATGGACTTGGAAAAAGCGTACGATCATGTGGACCGTGAAGCAATGTGGAAGGTGTTAAGGATTAT
>CM064539.1:25072636-25210306 GCA_032716605.1 Paralithodes platypus
TCACCCCAGCCCTCGCAGATAGAGGTCAAGCCTATCCCTTGAAAGCGTTTATTGTGTCGCTCTCCACCACTCCTCTCGCTGGGTAGTTTATTCCACTCCTTTTTCGCCACCCTGTAGTGTGAAGAAACTCTTTGTGACATCTAGGTTTTGCTTTTTGTTTTTTTTTAATTTCATTCCATTTTGTTCCCGCGGAGAGTTTGGGATTTAGTATTGTTTTGAAATGTGAATAGTGAATTTACATCGACTTTGTCGAAACCTTTTAGTATCTTAAAGCACTCAATAAGCTGACCCCTCAACCTCCTCTTTTTTAATGAGAACAGGTTTCCATCGTTTAAGTCTTTCTTCATATGGTTTATTTCTTAATGAGGGTATCGTCTTCGTCGCTCTACGCTGTACTGACTCGAGTCTTACAATGTCCTTGACCAGATAAGGAGACCAGAACTGCACACCATGTCAAGGTGGGGCCTCACCATACTTTTGAACAGTGGCACTATTACGTTTTCATGTTTATATGAAAATTTTCGTTTAATAAAGCCCAATGCTATGTTTGCCTTATTTGCAGCTGCTATACATTGGTCGGAAGTTTTTAGGTTTTCAGAGATTAGTACCCCTAGGTCTTTTACTACCGTTGCGGTTTTTATTTGTTTGCCATTCATTTCGGATTTGTATTTCATATTTCTGCTACCAACCTGCCGCACCTGACATTTATCGACATTGAAGGGCATCTGCCATTTTTTTCGACCACTCTGATATTTTGTTTAAATCATATTGCAACGCATTTCTATCATCTTCGTTCAGGACTGTATTTCCTATTTTTGTATCGTACGAATTTGGAAATGGTGTTGTTTACCCCTACATCATATCGTTAATGTAAGAGAGAGAGAGAGAGAGAGAGAGAGGGAGAGAGAGAGAGAGAGAGAGAGCGAGAGCGAGAGCGAGAGCGAGAGAGAGAGAGAGAGAGAGAAAGATAAAAGCTTTGTAAAGGGACGCTCGGAAATATTAAACTTGAGATAACGACCAGGGAACCAAAGAAGAAAACAAATAATTATGAGTCAAAGAGATACGATAGCGGAGAGAGAGAGAGAGAGAGAGAGAGAGAGAGAGCGAGAGCGAGAGCGAGATCGAGGACTGAGAAGCGAGAGAGAAAAGCTTTGAAAGGGACGCTCGGAAAATATTCCAAAAACTTGAGATCACGACCAGGCGAACCAAAGAGAGAAAACAAAATGATTAATGAAAGTTCAAAGAGATACGATACGAGAGAGAGAGAGATACGAAGAGAGAAGAGGAGAGCGAGAGAGAAGAGAGAGAGAGAGAGAGATATAGAGAGGAGGAGGGAGGGAGAAATAATGAAGGTGTAGAACAATAGGTAGGCAGGAAGGGTAGAACAATAGTGTAGGCATGAAGGAGGGTGAATGGTAGAACCATAGTAGGCAGAAGGGTAGAACAATAGGTATGCAGGAATGAGGGTGAAGGGTATACCAATAGGTAGGCAGGAAGGGTAGAACAATAGGTAGGCCAGGAAGGAGGGTGAAGGTAGAACATAGGTAGGCAGGAAGAGGGTGAAGGGTAGAACAATATTTAGTCCGCAGGAAGGGTAAACAATAGGTAGGCAGGAAGGGTAGAACAATAGGTATTCAGGAAGGTAGAACAATAGGTAGTGCAGGAGGGTAAACAATAGGTAGGCAGGAAGGAGGGTGAAGGAAAAACATCGGAATAATTGAGAGTACATTTTAGAAGATGGGTGATTACAAGTAGACATGAAAGGAAAATGTGACGAGAGAGAGAGATATTGAGTGTAAGTATGCATGGGAGGGAAGGGATGACCCTCTAAGGATAAATGTGACGAGAGAGAGAGATATTGAGTGTAAGTATGCATGGGAGGGAAGGGATGACCCTCTAAGGATAAAGGCAAAGGTAATGGTAACAAGACTTTAAAACCTAAAACAAAAATAATAATACAAGTTTTCACCCCTTTCCCATTCTTAAGAAAGCCAGTTTAGATTTACAGAAGAGCGACTATTACTTGCATTACTGTATGTCAACCAACATATCAATAATGTATAGCATGTTTCCTTCATTTTAGTTTTTCTTATATATATATTTTCTCGAATTGGGGCTCCAATCCTGACGCTATTCTTGACTTACAATGTGCTGGTTTAATATTCCAGAAGGGTTGATAGCTTCTCAAAGTCCTATTTTAACTAATTGATAACACAGACACGCTTGCCTTAGACTCCAAGTTGACTAATTATAGCCTTTTAGGGGGATACTTGTTCTTTTGTTTACCCCCTTCTCCCTCATGTTTAGCCCCATTAGTTTTCAAATTATAAAGCGTTCGTCCCATTAGTTTGAAATGTGTCAGACATTTCATCCCATATCTTTGTCAGTATATTAAGACCTTTCGTGCCATTTCGGTGTCGTTTTTTTGTTTTCCTGGCGATCGATAGCGAACCTGTAATTTAGGGGGAACCGGTTTTCGGCCAGAACATTTGTTTTACGGATAAATGTTCACATTTTTCTAGAAGGGGGATATTGGGGATGTTTTGTTAAGCTTGATGGAGTTAACATGACGGTGCTGGTACAGAAGGGGTTAAATCATCATACAACCCCCGCTTATAATGCTACTCGTGAACAGCCTTCTACGAGTTTCTAAGCTAATAATAAACTGCTCTATCTCAGTATAATAATAAAACAAAAATATAACTTCCTTGCACCCTGGCCACTGAGCCTCATGCTCCACTTTCCTTCCCTAACAGATTCCTACCCTCGGCATTACCAAGTCAAATAAGGATCGTCTTTTTTTATTCTTCCGGCTGAATCGGTGGGTTTTTCTGGCAGCTCTGACAGTCGAGGTTCCCCTGCTTGCCTGCCTGCGGTCGGTCCGGGGAGCCACCAGACGTATTGTTACAAGAATGAACCGAAAGAGCAGACGGTAGCCAAACAGAGAGAGAGAATCATGAACGAGGAAAATGAAGATAGGGGTAGTATAGTATGATTATTTGTTGGCTGAGGATAAATTAACATATACTCATCATGATTACTCGGCTATCACGGAGATTTTGTACCGAAATATGATGCTTATACATTATAATGAATGTTTGGTAATTATATGACGCAGATGCATTGTGGTTTCGTATATTTCCATTAATTCTTGAGATATCAGTTGCTAAAATATTCAATCTACCATCAGCTGGATGGAAATAGACTATAGCAGGATGGCTTACACTGTTGGAATATCCCTACTCTTGACGACCACAGGATAGGAAACACTATTGACATCTTCAATCAAGAGGGAAGGTGTGGTGGAGTGGTATTGGTACTGGACTGGTAATCGTAAGGTCCCGGGTTCATATCCCGATGTGTCAATAGACAGATATTACTGGAATTGAGTTTGTGCTGTACTCAGTTTCCGTATATCACCACGAAGCCCACCGACACACCATATATTTTTTTTTTTTTCAATAAATGAATGTTCTAATTTTCAAAATATGTGAGCAACCAACTCAACAGGTGACGTTTAAGAGAGAGAGGTGTCCGAGATCGTGAGATAAGACAGCGAGACAGTGGCGAACCACATTCGAGTAGTCAGAGTTGCACCATGCCATGAGGAGACAACAAGACAACAACAAAGCAAACATCACGAACGAGCTGGTTGCAACACTCAAATGTCTCATAAAACAAAAATAAATAAAAACATAATAATTAAATACAAAGTAAATAAAACAATGACAAATGTGTTACATCGTCCTGGTTTCTTGGTACGAGTTTCCAGATCACGACTCTTTAACAACCCCAGTAGATAATCTACACTGTAAACATTGACCGCCTGTTTGTAACTATAATGATACACATAATAAAAATGTTAAAGGGGAATGGTTTCTTTATTGGTCGATTTATATATTCGTTTATTATTATTTTTAGTTTTCTCCCTAGACCTCCATCAAGCTTAAAACAAATCTCCCTTCTAGATAAATCTGTACATTTTCGGTAGAAAAAAGTCCCGATCGATCGAAGGCCGTTTTCTCTTAAATTACAAGCTTGTTATCACTCGCCAGAACTAAAATAGACACCTAAATGGCACGAAAGGTCTTAATATTGACAAAGAAATGGGTCGAAAGGTCTTAAAATCGCCAAACTAATGGACCGGACGTCTTAAAATCTGAAAATCAATAAGGCTAAACATGAAGGAGTACAAAGGAGTACAAAGGAAATCAAGCAACAACATATCTAGTGACTCTTAAGGAGAGAAGGAGAAGGGGGGTGGGGGGGGGGGGGGCAGAAAGTATCTTTCCTTAATCGTGTTCGTGTTGTACTTTGATTGGATAAACCGAGGACCACTTTACTGTATAAACCGAGGACCACTTTACTGTATAAACCGAGGACCACTTTACTGTATAAACCGAGGACCACTTTACTGTATAAACCGAGGACCACTTTACTGTATATATGTAGTAATAGAGGGGCTAGGGGCTGTTTTTTTTGGTGTATTAATTCATATATTCACTTTGTTTTTAGTTTCCTTGCTAGACCTCCATTAATCTTAGAAAAACACCCCCTAGACCCCCCCTTCAAGATAAATGTGTTAATTCCCGGCCAAAGGCCTGTTTATTTTAAAACTACTGGCTCGCTATCGCTCGCCAGGAAAAGTTAGCACATAATTGGCACGAAAGGTCTTATAATTGACAACATAATGGGACGAAAGATGTTAAAACCTCCAAACTAATGTGCCGAACGTATTAAAATGTCAAAACTAATGGGGCTAAACATAAGGGAGAAAGGTGTCCAGAAAAACGACCAATCTCCCCTTAAAAAGACTTGAACAAACGAGGTGTTATTTCTACCGTTTGGGAAAGAGCAATCGGCCAATAGGTATAGAGCCCGTTTGTTCCAGCCCTCCTTGAAGGACAATTGGCTACGGGGAGAACATTATAGACTCGTTAGCCTATAATGAATTAACTTGAACATTTCGATAGGCCCCAGTGCTTGTATATTATCTTTAAGCGTTCAATATGTCCGCAGTACGTGATTGATGGACTTGCATCAACAACGAGTAACATGGTGGTCTCGGATTCCACTCAGCGTTGTTATTAACCCCTTCAGTACCATGACAACTATTTACCTTTGATTAGAGCTAAAATTACTTGATTTTATACAGTTTAAGAACGAGTGGTTATGTAGAAGATTTATTGAGATCGCATTTACCCATTGGATACAAGTCGATTACAAGCTAAACAAAATCGTCTAATGGTAACCAGAACATGATGACAAATACGTAATGGTGGTGAAGGGGTTAGCAAAATAACTTGAGGAAGATGAACACCAGGGAAATAAATCAAGTGCTCTTATATATAAAGTTATCCCTCACGAACTATACAACCAATGGCATCGAGTTCCAATGAGTGTTACTTATGTAAATGTTTGGGATCCACAAGGATGAAGACCCCCGGACTCATAATTATACACAAATCAAGTTTCTAAATCTAAATAACACAGATTTAGCTCCAAATAACACATCACCTAAATCACTTAGGAAATTGTAATTACATATTAGTTAGCTTAGATAATTGTAGTGGTCAGCCTACTACTGTTCACCTCATCCTCGTTTCATACAATCACACCTCCCCCCCCCCTTCCTCCCCCCCCCCCCGCCCCACACTAACCCCTTCCTTCCCCCTCTCCCTAAATATATATATATATATATATATATATATATATATATACCGGTATATACAGGTATATACAAATAAAACAAAATAATACTAATTATAAAGTAGCCGTGCACTGTTTACAATTAAATACAAAAATAATATATTAATATACAAACACTGCATACCCAACTCTGCGACCTAGAATAATTAAATTGGAGATATATATATATATATATATATACAAGAAAGAAATTGTGAGCATAATCTGTGACCTTCACCATTCACCTTGACCATTGAATAACAAAACAAATATTATTTTGAAAACCGTCGCATTGACCAACCAAATGTTCCTGCAAAATATGGTGACGATACAGTAACTCGATCAGTAACAGTTGTGTCCTTTTAATTTTATACTGGACAATTATAGACTATTGTATTCAGTTTCAACATGGCCTCCAGCAAATTAGCAGGCTTTCTAATATCTTAATTAATCCATTTTACTACCACAGATTCTTCTTAAGCTCCACAAAATCGTATAATTATAGCTAGAATATAATAGAATATACGTCGCCAGTACAAAAAGCGTAAACATACTAGGAAAAGTTTAGGGAACATTATTAACACTTCTTTTGAATTTTTATCTTTAGCTGTGACCTCAAGTATTATGATATTTAAATTAAATTAATATAGATATATTTTATATTAATACAATACAACTAACAGTTAGCTTATCGAAATTTGAGTATGTTTTATGATGAAGGTTGACTTTTGACCTTGACCTGTGGCCTTGACCTTTATGAAAGATTAAATGTTTTGAATGCATTGATAAAAAACCTGAAAAATCAAATAAGCATGCCAAATTTCCTTGAGGATCATCCATTAGTCTCAGAGGTATTAAAGGAATAGTTGACCTTGACCTTTAACCTTCATCTTGACCTTCATGATGACTGAAATTTAATACATAATATATATTTATAGCACAACTGTTGCACCAAATATTGTGAAATTTACAGGAATAGCTACAAAATGAGCATATTGACCTTATATTTGACCTTGACCTGTGACCTTGACCTATCAAAATTTAATTATGTTCATTCTTGTATGACCTTGGCCTAGGTATTCCGAATATACATGATATACCTAGAGAGAATTTTACAGTTTATATGAAATACGAACGCTCTTGTTATGACCTTTGACTTTGACCTTTGACCATAGCTATTACAATATAATACAGTATATATGTGAAATTTGATATATATGGTATTTAAGTAATAAGCAAGTAACACAGGCAGTTTTCTGAAATGTGAGTAATGTTTTAACTTAAAAATAAATGTTGACCTTTGCCCTTGTCCTGTGACCTTGACCTTTATGTAATAGTACATTTTGTATTTGCATTGATGTTGTCCCAGAAAGTAATAATTGCATGCTGTCGCTCTCCAGGAAAAAATCTACACCTAAATGACATGAAAAGTCTAAAGATTGACAAAGAAATGGAGCAAAAGGTCTTAAAATCGCGAAACTACTGAGCCGAACGTCATAAACTCTGAAAACTTATGGGGCAAAACTAAAGGAAGAAGGGTGGCCAGAAAAACGACCCAACTCCTCTTAATGGAAGCAAAACGAGAAGCTAGCGTGTGTTAAGAGAAAACTGTTTGTTGTTAAAATGAATCCCTCCCCCTCCTAAGGGACTAAGGGTGTTTGGCCCCTCCAATCCGCTCCCCTCGACGAGTTCGGCGCTGTTGTCAGTGGCATATGGTTTGTTTGTTGGTAATTTTATTTATTTATTTAATTTTTACTAGTTTCCTTCCTAGACCTCCATCACGTTTAAATAAACATCCCCAAGACCCATTTCTAGATAAATGTGTACATTTTTTGGTAGAAAAATGTCCCGGCCAAAAATGACAGGCTCAATATCGTTCGCAAGGATAACAATTGACACCTAAATAGCAGAAAAGGTCTTAATATTGACAAAGAAATGAGTTGAAAAGTCTTAAAATCGACAAACTAAGTGGGCAAATATCTTTTAATCTAAAAATTAATGGAGCTAAACATTAGGGAAAAGGGGATCTAGTAAAAACGACCCATCTCCCCTTGATAGACAACTTGTCGTTATAAAATTAATTCCTCCCCCTCCTGCGGGACTAAGGGTGTTTTTCTCCTCCCTCCTCCCTCGCCCCTCACCCCTGGAGACCAACAATACGTCTAACACTCACAGCTGCACAACATAATATGTGCCAACACCAAACAAATATATTGATTATTGGAGAGAGAGACTGAGTTTAGAGCTCTCGCCAGTGGTTTAAATACATTCAGTAACCATACGTCTAACACTCACAGCTGCACAACATAATATGTGCCAACACCAAACAAATATATTGATTATTGGAGAGAGAGAGACTGAGTTAAGAGCTCTCGCCAGTGGTTTAAATACATACAGTATATGATAATGTAAAAATACATACAGTATATGATAATGTAAACATACATACAGTATATGTTAATGTAAACATACAAAGTACGTTTCATATAGTGTTTCTGCATTTACTCAGAATTGGATATGAAATAAATCAGGCTATAAATGACAAGAGGTACGAACACAATGCTTGGGGATTATGTTACAAAGGGTTCCCGGACAAGCAAACCAATAGAGTATTTCAACCACTAGATCTCAACCAGTGCCAAATCGAACAGGGCCAACTAAATCTGTACCGAATTGAAGCCTAACTCTACCAAACCTAACCTAACCTAATAGTAATGATGGCGTTGGCACTGGTTGAGAGCTACTGGTTGAAATGGTCTACTGGTTGAGTACTCCGGTCACTGTTAACCCCTTCTGTACCGGCGGCGACGTCTTTTTAATTTTATTCTAACTATATTTAGACAATTTTGTGCAGCCTAATTAAGAAGGAGATGTGGTAGTAACAAAAAAAGGATAAGTGAGATAGTTCGAAGCCTGTTAATCGCCGGAGGCCCTTATTGAACTAAATACAATTTCAAATGAACAAAGTTCAAAGAACGTTACCGGTTCTGAATGGGTTAAGGGGTGGTGGTTGTTTTTTCTGGCCCCCTTTCTCCCTCAACTTTATACATTTTTCGGTAGAAAACGGCAGAAGGTCGATTCCTACAGACTAGGAATCTACTATTGCTCGCTAGGAAAAAACATCGACACCTAAATGACACGGAAAGTCTTAACATTGACAAAGAAATGTGGCAAAAGGTCTAAAAGTCGCCAAACAAATGGGCCGAACGTCTTATAATCTGAAAACTTATGGGACTAAACATAAGGAAGAAGGGGGGCCAGAAAAACGACCCATCTCCCCTTAAAGGGCATAGAAGCCAATATTTCCGGCCTACCTATAATGAACAGGGTATAGTAATATAATAGGTTGCTTATGATTGGTGGATAACCTTATAGTTGGTACTGTACCCTCCAATACCATAGTCTCTATCTCTCCTTAAAGGGCATAGAAGCCAAGGTTTCCGGCCTACCTATAATGAACAGGGTATAGTAATATAATAGGTTGCTTATGATTGGTGGATAACCTTATAGTTGGTACTGTACCCTCCAATACCATAGTCTCTATCTCTCCTTAAAGGGCATAGAAGCCAATATTTCCGGCCTACCTATAATGAACAGGGTATAGTAATATAATAGGTTGCTTATGATTGGTGGATAACCTTATAGTTGGTACTGTACCCTCCAATACCATAGTCTCTATCTCCCCTTAAAGGGCATAGAAGCCAATATTTCCGGCCTACCTATAATGAACAGGGTATAGTAATATAATAGGTTGCTAATGATTGGTGGATAACCTTATAGTTGGTACTGTACCCTCCAATACCATAGTCTCTATCTCTCCTTAAAGGGCATAGAAGCCAAGGTTTCCGGCCTACCTATAATGAACAGGGTATAGTAATATAATAGGTTGCTTATGATTGGTGGATAACCTTATAGTTGGTACTGTACCCTCCAATACCATAGTCTCTATCTCTCCTTAAAGGGCATAGAAGCCAATATTTCCGGCCTACCTATAATGAACAGGGTATAGTAATATAATAGGTTGCTTATGATTGGTGGATAACCTTATAGTTGGTACTGTACCCTCCAATACCATAGTCTCTATCTCTCCTTAAAGGGCATAGAAGCCAAGGTTTCCGGCCTACCTATAATGAACAGGGTATAGTAATATAATAGGTTGCTTATGATTGGTGGATAACCTTATAGTTGGTACTGTACCCTCCAATACCATAGTCTCTATCTCTCCTTAAAGGGCATAGAAGCCAAGGTTTCCGGCCTACCTATAATGAACAGGGTATAGTAATATAATAGGTTGCTTATGATTGGTGGATAACCTTATAGTTGGTACTGTACCCTCCAATACCATAGTCTCTATCTCTCCTTAAAGGGCATAGAAGCCAAGGTTTCCGGCCTACCTATAATGAACAGGGTATAGTAATATAATAGGTTGCTTATGATTGGTGGATAACCTTATAGTTGGTACTGTACCCTCCAATACCATAGTCTCTATCTCTCCTTAAAGGGCATAGAAGCCAAGGTTTCCGGCCTACCTATAATGAACAGGGTATAGTAATATAATAGGTTGCTTATGATTGGTGGATAACCTTATAGTTGGTACTGTACCCTCCAATACCATAGTCTCTATCTCTCCTTAAAGGGCATAGAAGCCAATATTTCCGGCCTACCTATAATGAACAGGGTATAGTAATATAATAGGTTGCTTATGATTGGTGGATAACCTTATAGTTGGTACTGTACCCTCCAATACCATAGTCTCTATCTCTCCTTAAAGGGCATAGAAGCCAAGGTTTCCGGCCTACCTATAATGAACAGGGTATAGTAATATAATAGGTTGCTTATGATTGGTGGATAACCTTATAGTTGGTACTGTACCCTCCAATACCATAGTCTCTATCTCTCCTTAAAGGGCATAGAAGCCAAGGTTTCCGGTCTACCTATAATGAACAGGGTATAGTAATATAATAGGTTGCTTATGATTGGTGGATAACCTTATAGTTGGTACTGTACCCTCCATACCATAGTCTCTATCTCTCCTTAAAGGGCATAGAAGCCAAGGTTTCCGGCCTACCTATAATGAACAGGGTATAGTAATATAATAGGTTGCTTATGATTGGTGGATAACCTTATAGTTGGTACTGTACCCTCCAATACCATAGTCTCTATCTCTCCTTAAAGGGCATAGAAGCCAAGGTTTCCGGCCTACCTATAATGAACAGGGTATAGTAATATAATAGGTTGCTTATGATTGGTGGATAACCTTATAGTTGGTACTGTACCCTCCAATACCATAGTCTCTATCTCTCCTTAAAGGGCATAGAAGCCAAGGTTTTCCGGCCTACCTATAATGAACAGGGTATAGTAATATAATAGGTTGCTTATGATTGGTGGATAACCTTATAGTTGGTACTGTACCCTCCAATACCATAGTCCTCTATCTCTCCTTAAAGGGCATAGAAGCCAAGGTTTCCGGCCTACCTATAATGAACAGGGTATAGTAATATAATAGGTTGCTTATGATTGGTGGATAACCTTATAGTTGGTACTGTACCCTCCAATACCATAGTCTCTATCTCTCCTTAAAGGGCATAGAAGCCAAGGTTTCCGGCCTACCTATAATGAACAGGGTATAGTAATATAATAGGTTGCTTATGATTGGTGGATAACCTTATAGTTGGTACTGTACCCTCCAATACCATAGTCTCTATCTCTCCTTAAAGGGCATAGAAGCCAAGGTTTCCGGTCTACCTATAATGAACAGGGTATAGTAATATAATAGGTTGCTTATGATTGGTGGATAACCTTATAGTTTGGTACTGTACCCTCCAATACCATAGTCTCTATCTCTCCTTAAAGGGCATAGAAGCCAAGGTTTCCGGCCTACCTATAATGAACAGGGTATAGTAATATAATAGGTTGCTTATGATTGGTGGATAACCTTATAGTTGGTACTGTACCCTCCAATACCATAGTCTCTATCTCTCCTTAAAGGGCATAGAAGCCAAGGTTTCCGGCCTACCTATAATGAACAGGGTATAGTAATATAATAGGTTGCTTATGATTGGTGGATAACCTTATAGTTGGTACTGTACCCTCCAATACCATAGCCTCTATCTCACTTAACCCGGTAATCCACGAGATAATTTTTAGTCAACATTCGATAATCAAATTTGTTCTGGCAATATTTATGAAAAAAATGGTTCTGGTATCCGACACTAGACTGGTTATAGCATAATTTAGGTAACCGAGATATTTAATATGCTGACCTCATAAGCTGCCAGACCAGTGTTGAGGGAAAAATCGTTCGTGTGACACCGGTATTATATAAATTCGTGGACTTCACCTTTTTTAATTATGGAAGTATACTGTATATCTGTGAAAGGGGATTTATGAATATACGTTTCTATACATCAACTACACAACTATATATACTATTTATTAAACAGCAAGTTGTATCCAACAAGTAGTCCAGATGGTTATAATAGCATAAAGCAAAACATCGGGGTCCTCGAATTCTCATGAGTGGGCTAGGGACTATGGCATCCGAAATATGAGCGCACATGTTTTGTTTTAATATGGTTATTATTAGACGATGTTGTGAAGCTTGAGAAGGATTTCTAGAAACCAAATGAGTAGAACTTTTCTCAATTAACCTTATGATTTCCAAAATTCCTTCCTAAGCTGAATACAATCGTTTGCCCTTAGCCAATATGAAAGGAAGAAGCGCGTCCTGTTATCCTGCAAGAGTTAACATGTGACGCCGTGATGGTATAGCGGGACCAGGAGTATAAGGGGGTTTCTGGCTCCCCTTCTCACTATGTTATCCTGCAAGAGTTAACATGTGACTCCGTGATGGTATAGCGGGACCAGGAGTATAAGGGGGTTTCTGGCTCCCCTTCTCACTATGTTATCCTGCAAGAGTTAACATGTGACTCCGTGATGGTATAGCAGGACCAGGAGTATAAGGGGGTTTCTGGCTCCCCTTCTCACTATGTTATCCTGCAAGAGTTAACATGTGACTCCGTGATGGTATAGCGGGACCAGGAGTATAAGGGGTTTCTGGCTCCCCTTCTCACTATGTTATCCTGCAAGAGTTAACATGTGACGCCGTGATGGTATAGCGGGACCAGGAGTATAAGAGGGTTTCTGGCTCCCCTTCTCACTATGTTATCCTGCAAGAGTTTACATGTGACTCCGTGATGGTATAGCGGGACCAGGAGTATAAGGGGGTTTCTGGCTCCCCTTCTCACTATGTTATCCTGCAAGAGTTAACATGTGACTCCGTGATGGTATAGCGGGTCCAGGAGTATAAGGGGGTTTCTGGCTCCCCTTCTCACTATGTTATCCTGCAAGAGTTAACATGTGACTCCGTGATGGTATAGCGGGACCAGGAGTATAAGGGGGTTTCTGGCTCCCCTTCTCACTATGTTATCCTGCAAGAGTTAACATGTGACTCCGTGATGGTATAGCGGGACCAGGAGTATAAGGGGGTTTCTGGCTCCCCTTCTCACTATGTTATCCTGCAAGAGTTAACATGTGACTCCGTGATGGTATAGCGGGACCAGGAGTATAAGGGGGTTTCTGGCTCCCCTTCTCACTATGTTATCCTGCAAGAGTTAACATGTGACTCCGTGATGGTATAGCGGGACCAGGAGTATAAGGGGGTTTCTGGCTCTCCTTCTCACTATGTTATCCTGCAAGAGTTAACATGTGACGCCGTGATGGTATAGCGGGACCAGGAGTATAAGGGGGTTTCTGGCTCCCCTTCTCACTATGTTATACTGCAAGAGTTAACATGTGACTCCGTGATGGTATAGCGGGACCAGGAGTATAAGGGGGTTTCTGGCTCCCCTTCTCACTATGTTATCCTGCAAGAGTTAACATGTGACTCCGTGGTATAGCGGGACCAGGAGTATAAGGGGGTTTCTGGCTCCCCTTCTCACTATGTTATCCTGCAAGAGTTAACATGTGACTCCGTGATGGTATAGCGGGACCAGGAGTATAAGGGGGTTTCTGGCTCCCCTTCTCACTATGTTATCCTGCAAGAGTTAACATGTGACTCCGTGATGGTATAGCGGGACCAGGAGTATAAGGGGGTTTCTGGCTCCCCTTCTCACTATGTTATCCTGCAAGAGTTAACATGTGACTCCGTGATGGTATAGCGGGACCAGGAGTATAAGGGGGTTTCTGGCTCCCCTTCTCACTATGTTATCCTGCAAGAGTTAACATGTGACGCCGTGATGGTATAGCGGGACCAGGAGTATAAGAGGGTTTCTGGCTCCCCTTCTCACTATGTTATCCTGCAAGAGTTTACATGTGACTCCGTGATGGTATAGCGGGACCAGGAGTATAAGGGGGTTTCTGGCTCCCCTTCTCACTATGTTATCCTGCAAGAGTTAACATGTGACTCCGTGATGGTATAGCGGGTCCAGGAGTATAAGGGGGTTTCTGGCTCCCCTTCTCACTATGTTATCCTGCAAGAGTTAACATGTGACTCCGTGATGGTATAGCGGGACCAGGAGTATAAGGGGGTTTCTGGCTCCCCTTCTCACTATGTTATCCTGCAAGAGTTAACATGTGACTCCGTGATGGTATAGCGGGACCAGGAGTATAAGGGGTTCTGGCTCCCCTTCTCACTATGTTATCCTGCAAGAGTTAACATGTGACTCCGTGATGGTATAGCGGGACCAGGAGTATAAGGGGTCTCTGCCTCCCCTTCTCACTATGTTATCCTGCAAGAGTTAACATGTGACTCCGTGATGGTATAGCGGGACCAGGAGTATAAGGGGGTTTCTGGCTCCCCTTCTCACTATGTTATCCTGCAAGAGTTAACATGTGACGCCGTGATGGTATAGCGGGACCAGGAGTATAAGGGGGTTTCTGGCTCCCCTTCTCACTATGTTATCCTGCAAGAGTTAACATGTGACTCCGTGATGGTATAGCGGGACCAGGAGTATAAGGGGTTTCTGGCTCCTTCTCACTATGTTATCCTGCAAGAGTTAACATGTGACGCCGTGATGGTATAGCGGGACCAGGAGTATAAGGGGTTTCTGGCTCCCCTTCTCACTATGTTATACTGCAAGAGTTAACATGTGACTCCGTGATGGTATAGCGGGACCAGGAGTATAAGGGGGTTTCTGGCTCCCCTTCTCACTATGTTATCCTGCAAGAGTTAACATGTGACTCCGTGATGGTATAGCGGGACCAGGAGTATAAGGGGGTTTCTGGCTCCCCTTCTCACTATGTTATCCTGCAAGAGTTAACATGTGACTCCGTGATGGTATAGCGGGACCAGGAGTATAAGGGGGTTTCTGGCTCACCCTTCTCACTATGTTATCCTGCAAGAGTTAACATGTGACTCCGTGATGGTATAGCGGGACCAGGAGTATAAGGGGGTTTCTGGCTCCCCTTCTCACTATGTTATCCTGCAAGAGTTAACATGTGACGCCGTGATGGTATAGCGGGACCAGGAGTATAAGGGGGTTTCTGGCTCCCCTTCTCACTATGTTATCCTGCAAGAGTTAACATGTGACTCCGTGATGGTATAGCGGGACCAGGAGTATAAGGGGGTTTCTGGCTCCCCTTCTCACTATGTTATCCTGCAAGAGTTAACATGTGACTCCGTGATGGTATAGCGGGTCCAGGAGTATAAGGGGGTTTCTTGCTCCCCTTCTAACTATGTTATCCTGCAAGAGTTAACATGTGACTCCGTGATGGTATAGCGGGACCAGGAGTATAAGGGGGTTTCTGGCTCCCTTTCTCACTATGTTATCCTGCAAGAGTTAACATGTGACTCCGTGATGGTATAGCTGGACCAGGAGTATAAGGGGGTTTCTGGCTCCCCTTCTCCCTCATGTTTAGTCTCATTAGCTTTGAGAGTTTAAGTTATTTGCCCCATTTCTTTGGCGATTTTAAGACCGTTCGTGCAATTGAGGAGGAGCGGATCATTTGCTGGGGCACGTTTCTACCAAACAATGCAAAACATTATCTTGAAGGGGGATTATGGGAATATTTCATGAAGCTTGATCGAATTCTAGTGTAAAAGAAAACCCCACACACACACAGATACAGTAAATAAATAAATATGTAAACACATAATATAAATCCTCTTTAAACCCTACGTGATGTTACTGTATCAAGCCAAACCTTGATGGTCGAAATGGTATATGTTGCATTTTATTTTATATTACATGTTCAGGTTTAGGAAGTTAGGATTATGTAATATCCATGTAAATCTTGTATTGTTTTCAATTATTATCTTATATTTCTAGCAGTTTTAAGTAAAGTATTATGTAGAATTGTCACATTAAACTTGTTTAAATAGATCCATGTATTCAATACAAAGTTTTAAGATATATCATGTTTGTTTTTTAGGATCGTTGGTGTTTCACCTGATGATGAACAGAGAAGTTGTTCGAAATATTGTCAAAAGCTTAATCAATAAACAATGAAAATGGAGTTGATGTTTGCTCTCGTCATCTTATTCATTCTCAAGATCTGATACCCTAGCGGCCAACCTACTACTGATATTATATATATATATATATATATATATATATATATATATATATATATATATATATATATATATATAATGGCGAGAGGGAAGGGGGGAGCATAAATGCCCCATACTTCGTCGACCTTTAGTTAACCCGTTCAGTACCTGTGACGTCCTTTTCATTATATACTGGCAATTATTATATATACGATTTTATTCAGCTTAGGATGGACGTCTAACCATTAAAAGTCTACAGACAATATCAATTAATCACTTTAGCTGTCATATATAATTCATAAGTGTAATAAAATCGTCCAATGCAGTTGATATCAAATACAAAGTACGTGGCCAGCACAGAAGGGGTTAACAGCAATATTTGCAGCCTCTCATCTAACATCCCTCTGTTGAACACCACCTCTCCTCCAACAAACCTGATATATTGTTTTCTTCACCGAGACCGAAGTCTCTTCTCTGCCTCCTACTTTGTCTATCCTAGTTTCCAAGCCAAACGTGGATGTTGTTTGTTTGTGCACAACAAACTCACTTGCTCTAGTGTTCCCAACTCAGACTGCTATGAGTTCTCCCCAATATCTAATTCAAACTGTCCTGTCACTCTCAAACTAATAATATCTGTGCTGTCTATCTCGCCCCTAACTCTACTGACTTTCCCAAATGTTTCGACTGTCTTAAGTGGAACACATCCTATCAACTTCTCCTTTCTCAGACATCACCATCTTATGGTGATGGTCTACTGCTTGAATTGTCCAGTACCATTGCACACCAACCAGTGCCAGAAAGGTACAACACGGAAGAGCAAAAGAGCAGAGGAAGTTATATGGGAATATGTAAGAGAAATAGAAACACAGAGCAGGGAAGGGAGAAAGGGACAGACTAGAAAATGGAGAATATTATGAAGAAGGGAGACTATAATGGAAAACACATGGGGAAATAAGAGGGAGGGAATATATAGCACAACAAACCTCACAGAAGAAATAGGAGAATGGAACAAACTGGAAAAGAGAGAATAGATGGAGAAAGGAGACTATCATGAAAACAATAACCCGCATGAGTAAATAAGAGGGAATATAAACACAAACAAAATCAGAGAAGAAATAGGAGAAAGGAACACACTTGAAGATTGAGAATAAAACAAGAAAGCACCCTATAATGAAAAAACACATGGGTGAATAAGAGGTAATATAACACACAACAAACCTCAGAGAAGAAGCAGGATAAAGGAACAAACTATAAATTAAGGAGAAGCAAAGGAGAAAGTGAGAAAGAAAAGAGAGAAATACAAACATCATATAAAAAATACAAAGAAAAGAGAGAAATAGAAACAGCATAGGAGAAGGGGGAACGGGGAAGATGAAAGAGTGAAACAGAAAAATGGGAGAACGGAGAACAAAGAACAAACTGTAACAAAAACGTAGACGCAGAGGAAGAGGGAGATACAAAGACGCACAACAAATGTTAACCTCTTCTGCACTAGTGACGCCTTTTTCCTTATATTCTGGCAACTATTGGATGATTTTATTCAGCTTAGGAAGAACCTTTAGCAAAAGCTACAAACTAACTCATTTAATCCTTTGAGCTACCATAGATCCTTACTAAACTGCATATAATCGTCTGATAGTTGCAAGAATAGTATGTAAAAGATGTCGCCGGTGCAACATGGGTTAATGGAACAATTCCGAAGATCAGAAGACATTTGCACAAATCAGAGGAAAAGGGTAGTTACTGACAAATGTTCGTGCACTTTTGCGACTTTCTTAATGCAAATATATCCATTTAGATTATGTTTCAGATCAAATCAGATATATTATGTTTGTGCCTCACCTACACAAAGTAATCCAGCTAGCTCTCACAAACACCTTCTCCTCCTATTAATTTTACTACAATAAACAAACACACCACACTTCTTTCCAATACAAAACAAAATACTACTACTACTACTACTACTACTAATAATAATAATAATAATAATAACAAAATAATAATTAAGATGACCATCAACCACCCTCAATTTGGCTCTGTCACTCTTTCAACTTTAGGGGAGACATTTGATAGTGGTATTTGCCTTTTGTCTCCCTCATGCACATACAAAACAAATATTAACAAATAATTAATATGTACTTGTTAATATATAGCAGATATGATCTGAACACTAATCTTAATGGATATAATTTGCATAACGAAAATTGCAATACCTCACGAACATTTGTCAGTAGCTGTGCATTGTAAAACTTGTACTTATACTTGTACCATAATGACAGACATAAAAAGTGAGACATGTTTATGTGTGCTTGTTTGAAGACGTCACCGACTAAATCACTTTTGTTGCAACCCAGCGTTTGATTGTTGGAGTGTAAACAAAAGAATATTGCAAAAATGTAAAATCAAAGTACATACAAAGAGAGAGAGAGAGAGAGAGAGAGAGAGAGAGAGAGAGAGAGAGAGAGAGAGAGAGAGAGAGAGAGAGAGAGAGAGACGAGAGAGAGAGAGAGAGAGAGAGAGAGAGAGAGAGAGAGAGAGAGAGAGAGAGAGAGAGAGAGAGAGAGAGAGAGAGAGAGAGAGAGAGAGAGAGAGAGAGAGAGAGAGAGAGAGAGAGAGAGAGGGGTTGGGGGGGGGGGATAAAAGGCAGAGGTGCAATTCAAAAGAGGAGTAACAATTATAGGAACATGGAAAGACTAACAGAAGAATACACCAATCAGAGGAGACTGGGGAGAGGCAAAATACAAGGAGGATACAAACAAAACAAAAAACGAAGAAAAGGAAGAAAAGTAAAAAAGACAACAACAATAAGCAAAGTTGAGAAAATATAGAATTCAATTTAGAGCGGGTACCATGGTGTCAAGATATATAACAGTTTCCCCGACTAAATTAGAGCAAACACAGTATAGGAAGCTTTAATAGTAGATATTTTCGCTGCACTCCGGAACATGAAATAGCTCGCAAAGGAAAATATATGTATTGCATTGTTGTAAACGTTAAAATAATATCAATAATTGGGAATGCCAGTACTATACAGTATGTGTAAGTTGTCATTTAGTATTACCATGTTGCTTATCCTTTTAGTAATGTATCTTAGTTCTTAATTTGTTACAACACCTCAAATAATCTGTATTATATAATTATAATGTACATTAGATATCAAGGCTCTTTAATATGACAGTTTTCATCAGAGTCTGATCTAAATACAACAAAACACTACTTATCATTAAATATTTGTAAACTATGCAACCGTATAAACACAATACAATGTTTTCAGTTTCAGTTTCAGTTTCAGGGTAAAATATTAGAAGGGACGGGGGGGGGGGGGGGGGAGGGGGGGGGGGCTGAATGATGGACACGGAATACGCCAAACCAAAAGGGTAAGAGCTGAGAGGAATGATAGGAGGAATTACCAACAAGGTGGCAAAGGGGAGAAGGGATATATATATCAACTCGCTCTGTACCGGTGCCTTCCTTTTAACTTTATTATTGCTACTATTAGGCGATTTTATTCAGATTAACCCAGGGATGCCTTTCTTTTGTATAATATTCTGGCAACTATTAGACGATTTTATGCAGTTTAAAATGGGCATCTAGCAATTAACAGGCTTCGAACTATCTCCCTTAACCCTTTTTACTACCACATATCCTTCTTAAACTGCACAACATCGTTTAAATATAACTAGAATAAAAGATTGAGAAGACGTCGCCAGTACACAAGGGACATTAAGAGAAGGGTGTGTGAAGAGTAGAGGGGAAAGGGGAAGACGTCGCCAGTACACAAGGGACATTAAGAGAAGGGTGTGTGAAGAGTAGAGGGGAAAAGGGGAAGACGTCGCCAGTACACAAGGGACATTAAGAGAAGGGTGTGTGAAGAGTAGAGGGGAAAGGGGAAGACGTCGCCAGTACACAAGGGACATTAAGAGAAGGGTGTGTGAAGAGTAGAGGGGAAAGGGGAAGACGTCGCCAGTACACAAGGGACATTAAGAGAAGGGTGTGTGAAGAGTAGAGGGGAGGTATAAGAGAGGGGAGGTATAAGAGAGGGAATAATTAAGAAGAGGTCAAAAAGAAGAGAAACCAAATGGATATGGGAGACAAAAGAAGAACGCACACAGACGATGAAAAGGAGAGAGAGTTACATAGAAACACAGACTACACAGACCTTGCGGTCCCTACTAGGTAGTCCGGCCTTAATGCTAAAATATAATTGTCTACAAAGTGGAAGGCAAGGATAGCAAAGCAGAAGGCTCTCTCCCCACCTACCTCTCCCTCCGACATTAGTTGGCATGAAATTAAGTTGGGGAAAGAAGTCCCCTAGCAGAATGAGAACACTTGTACTGGGAAATTTATAGTAAAGAACGAAGTTGAGAAATATTATATACTCAATATTATCTCAAGTTGTTCCTTTTCACACTTTCTAGCACATCTACCTCCACACCACACCTCCTTCTTACTTCCTCATTAGTCTGTCTATCCCTCCATGTAACTCCGCACGCACTCCTTAGGTAATTCATTTCCACTGCTCTCACTCTTGGTCTGAGTCTCTCAACCAACGTCCATGCTTCGCTTCCGTAAGTCAGTGTCGGGATTACCACACTGTCATGCAAGGACTTCTTCACTTCCATACTGACCACCCTATTTCTTGTTACTGCTTTTAGCGTTCCTACAACCCTCTTCCCCTGTTGTACCCTCTCCCGCACCTCTTCATCCATAGTCCCATCTTTACTCAACACACTGCCCAGATACTTAAAAGAGTTGACGATCTCCATAGCCTGACCGTTCAGCTTCACCTCACACTCAGTGACTTCACCCCTTTCGAAGACCATAACCTTGCTCTTCCCCGTATTTACCTTCAAATTCCGTTTTTCGCACACTGTTCCAAACTCATTTACCAGACCCTGCAACTCCCATTCATTATCACTCATCAGAACTGTATCATCCGCAAACTGCAGTATAGGTAGCTTCCACTCAATTCCCTCCCTTTTCAGCGATACACCAACATCCACTGCTCTTGATAGTATTTCTTTCATAACTCCATCCATATATACAGTAAACAACCACGGGGACATCACACACCCCTGTTTCAAACCAACATTCAGGTCAAAGAACTCGCTCTGCTCACTCTCCACACGTACTGCCGCCTTTGCACCCTCATACATGCTCTTCACTGCTTTCAGCAACTTGCCCTCTACTCCGTATATTCTAAGTACTTTCCACAAACCTTCTCTATCCACTCTGTCATAGGCCTTCTCCAAGTCCATAAAGGCAACATACACCTTTTGTTTCTTCTCCAGATACTTCTCCACAACACAATTCAGGGTAAAAATCTGATCTACACATCCTCTTCCCTTCCTAAAACCTCCCTGCTCGTCGCCTATCCATTTCTCCGTTCTCACTCTCACTCTCTCAATCACTACCCTACTGTATACCTTCCCTACTACGCTTAGAAGACATATTCCTCGGTGGTTACCACACACTCCTCTTTCCCCTTTGCCCTTATATAGGGGGACTATTATGCCAGTCTTCCAGTCATCGGGTGCACTCCCCTTCTCCCATGCTAGTTTGCACATTTTCCATACCCATTCTATCACTATCTCACCACCATACCTCAACATTCCCCCACACACTCCATCTGTTCCTGGTGCTTTCCCCAACTTCACTCTTTTCATGGCTTCCCACACTTCTGACCTCCTGATCCCCACCTCCTCCTCCACTACTTCTCTTCTTCTCCCTCCCATACCATATCCAGCTATGTTTGCTGGCTCTTCATTCCTTTCATTTAGCAACTCACTGAAGTACTCCCTCCATCTTTCGACTCTCTCTCTCTTGCTTCTCGGCTAGCATTCTCCCATTCTTATCTTTCACACCCTTACTGTTTCCCTTGCTACCTTCCCTAACTTTCTTGACTGCTTTCCAGAACAGTTTCTTACTCTCCCTCCATTTTACACTCAGATTCCTTCCAAATTCCTCATCTACTCTTCTCTTACTTTCCTTCACTACTCTCTTCACCACCCTCTTACTCTCCACGTACCTCGCTCGTTTCTGTCTCTCGGAATCTTCATTCCCTCTACTACCCAACCACTCTCTATATGCTTTCTTCTTTTCTTCCACAGCTATTCTTACCTCTTCTGTCCACCATGCTGTACCTTTCACTCCCCTCCCTCTTCTCCTCACTCCACACACCTCCTCACATGCTGCACAGATCTCATCCTTAAACACCTTGCTCATCTCCTCCACTTCCTCCATAACTTCCAGGTCGAACCCACCTAGTCGTCTTTCCACTGCTCTCCTGTACTCCTCCCCCAGATCCGGAGGGTTAAACACATGCCAATTCAGTGTTTTCCCTCATGTTGACTATATCAGGATTATCATATAGTAGACTACCAGTTACTTGTACAGGACAGTGTACTGTACCATATTCAGTTACAAGTTGTATTATTGCATTGGCGGTGTGCGAATTACGATGTTAGCTGTGAAGATACAACGGTCGTAGGGAGATGTGAAGTTGTAAATATTAAGAGTATCTTGGCCATGTTCCTCATCAAATCCCTCCCGTCACAACCCTAGATGGACTCCTGACATTCACTGTCACCTTTTACAGTTTACATTAATTTCACCATGACCTCCACTTTTTGTTCCCACTAATCTGCAACACAAGCCAGTAATTACTGGACCGTACATTAATTGTTTCAGACTCAACAATTCTCATTGGGTAACTTATCTATCTTTTGGTTATGATAGTGTTGTTATTTGATGTACATTTGAGTGGTTCAATATAAGTGTTACAACATGTATTAGTTATATTTTAAGTGGTAGACTACTATTTGTCAGTTAATGTTATATATTACAAATTGCCAAACTATAAACAATAACAACATGGCGTAATTAACATGAAACCCCTTAGCATATTTTTATATAATTTATGCCAACAGAGAAATCTTGATAACGACAATAGACTTACAAATTCACCCACAGTATTGCAGTGCAGCAACATTTCCCTTCAAGTTCACTATGCCAGCTCATCTAAACATTACGTCAATTAAATTATGAACATCAAAGGAATAAATAATGTTACCACGCTTGTGTGTTCTCATAATTAAGTATACCGTTGTACAGCAGGGTTTGACCTTCATCTCCTAAGCTCAGGATGTAATTTTTCGTGATATTTGATTACTTTAGAGATTATGTTGCTTGCATTGTAGACTAAAAACTATCAGGCTTATACTAATGAAGGACTATATAGACTTTACAATTTTGTCAAGCATGTTTGAGGTGGGGGAAGGGTTAACATATTCTGGGAACATGTAAGCTTTACTTTCATGGACAATATGCAAAGGTATTGGAGAAAAAGCCTTTATACAAAAAAAAGTTCATAATTCTAAATGTCGATAAAAGCATGTAGCATTATAATCCAAGAACATAAAAACATAAGAAAATGGGAGTCTGCAGAAAGCCAATCGGCCCGCACAAGGCATATCCCTGTCACACCCAACCCCAATTACAAGGCCTAATTATTGACCCAACTCACAAATACCTTGAGGACTGACCTCACCAAAACGGTCAGATCAACACAAGGTTACGGGGGTGTGCGGAGCGCCGATTGGCCCACACCAGGCAGATCCCCCCTCATACATAACCCATCCCGTCCATATGTCTATCTAATAATATCTTAAATCTCCCTATCGTTCTTGATCCTACCATATCACTCGGTAGCCTATTCCACATGTCTACAACTCTGTTACCAAACCAATATTTGCCTATATCTTTTCTGAAACGAAATTTATCTAATTTGAAACCATTTGTTCGATCGCTATCACTGAGCTTCAGTACATTTTTCATGTCCCCTTTATTAATCCCACTAACCCACTTGAACACTTCTATCATATCCCCTCTAAGTCTGCGTCTTTCTAACGAATGTAAGCCTAATTTGTTCAACATTTCTTCATATGGTAGATTTCTAATATTATGAATCTTTTTGGTCATTCTTCGCTGTACTCTCTCCAACGAATCTATGTCCATTCTGTAATAAGGACACCACAATTGGACAGTATAATTCATATGAGGTCTCACTAATGATGAGTACAGTTTTAAGATAACATCGGCAGTTCTGTTACTAACACTCCTTGAGATGAACCCGAGAATCCTGTTTGCCTTGTTCCGAACGCTTATACACTGTTTTCTAGGCTTCAAATCGTTGCTAACAAACACACCCAAATCTTTCTCGCAGTCTGACTTTTCTATTTCAGTATTAGCTAGTTTAAATTTTACATTAGTATTCGTCTTCCCTATCTTTAATACCTTGCATTTGTCAATGTTAAAATTCATCTGCCAATTTACTGACCATTCGTGTAAGGTATCTACTGTAGATCCCTTTGGAGGCACTCTATTCGCTACCTGCGTCTATTATTCTCCCCATTTTGATATCGTCTGCGAATTTACTTATCCTACTAGTTATACCTAAATCAAGATAATTTATGTATATCACAAACAACAGAGGACCTAATACAGATCCCTGGGAGACACCACTTTTAACTGCTCCCCATTCTGTACCATTTATACCGACTCTCTGCTTCCTACCAATTAGCCATGACCTAATCCATCCCAACTACGACCTACCTATTCCATGCGCCTCAACTTTTCTCATCAATCTCTCATGAAGGACTCTGTCGAAAGCTTTACTGAAATCTAAATAAATTATATCATATGACTTGTCATTATCTACTGCTTCATATACCTCTGAGAAAAGAACTAAGCATAAGACAGAACGTCCCTGAGTGAATCCATGCTGAGAAGAATTTATTAAATAAAAAATGTCTAAGTGGTTTCTAATTTTTCTAGCAATAATTGATTCTAGTAGCTTTCTTATGATTGATGTGAGACTAATGGGACGGTAATTGGATGCTATTGATTTATTCCCTTATTTTAAGATCGGGACTACATTTGCAAGCATCCAAGCTTCTGGAACTTAGCCTGTTTCTAATGATTTGTTAGATAACATTTTTAATGGGTAACTTAACTCATCTCTGCATTCTTTTAATACTCTAGCATAAACCTCATCCTGACCAGGCGATTTCTGAGGTTTCAGTCTGTCAATTTCCTTAAGCACATAATTTCTACTTATAGTAACCGTACTTAACCTATTTTCTATATTATCGCTATATACTTTACGGACTTCTGGTAACTGTGCTAAATTTTCATTAGTGAAAACGGAAAGAAATTGACTATTTAATGTACCGCACATTTCTAAATCATGTTCTGTCATTTCTCTTATCGAAGTTTTAAGCGGACAAATTACATCTCTAACCTTGGATTTATATAGTTGGTAAACAGCTTTAGGATTATTTTTTGAATCATTTGGCAACCTTGATTTCATAATTTCTTTGTTCTGTCCTAATACCTTTTTTAACCTGTCTTGATAGATTCTGATAGTAAGCAAGTAGGTGAATTTCGCCTTTCTTAATTTTTCTATATATTACTCTCTTTTTTCCTAGAAGGTCTAATAGTCTATTATTCATCCATTTGGGTTGGTTCTGTGTTGATCTAAATTTTCTTTTGGAGATATATTTATTTTGAGCATTGAATACTGACTTAATAACATAATCTTATGTATCTTAATTTCATAATTATATATTTGCATTTAAAATTGTTATCTTCATCCAGTTGTTTTCTGGCAACCTGTCGCCCCTTCCTACGTGTTGGGCATGCTTAACTGTCTTCCACCAGGACTATTTCCGGCAACCTTTGGTCCACAACTTAATTCTACCAACATTTTGAAACTGGTAACGGCAACTGGACCAAAGGTGAATAAATATATGTGACAGCGAGACTAAACACCAGCCATATATGTGACAGTGAGACTAAACACCAGCCATATATGTGACAGCGAGACTAAACACCAGCCATATATGTGACAGCGAGACTAAACACCAGCCATATATGTGACAGCGAGATTAAACACCAGCCATATATGTGACAGCGAGACTAAACACCAGCCATATATGTGACAGTGAGACTAAACACCAGCCATATATGTGACAGTGAGACTAAACACCAGCCATATATGTGACAGTGAGACTAAACACCAGCCATATATGTGACAGCGAGACTAAACACCAGCCATATATGTGACAGTGAGACTAAACACCAGCCATATATGTGACAGTGAGACTAAACACCAGCCATATATGTGACAGTGAGACTAAACACCAGCCATATATGTGACAGTGAGACTAAACACCAGCCATATATTTAAATAGCTTGCAGATCAGAGTTGCACGAATTGATCACTTGCAAGTTTCGTACAATAAGGAAATTGGACCTATAGTTTTCGTTTTCTATGTGAGTGAGTGAGTGAGTGAGGCAAAAGGCAGATCTGCCTGTGACGATGGCTATTTTGTTTTAGATTATACTGTGTAGGTAAGTATAAGGGATGACAACGATAACATTACCATCAACTTATTTATTCTATACGGTCATTAACTGTCTGACATCTGGGATTTACAACATGTGCTTGAAGCAATCCCCCCCCCCCTTTCTCTCTCTCTCTCTCTCTCTCTCTCTCTCTCTCTCTCTCTCTCTCTCTCTCTCTCTCTCTCTCTCTCTCTCTCTCTCTCTCGTACTATATTTATCAATAAGCACCCAAGAAAATGAGAAGAAAAGTTTAAAGGGGAAAATTGTTTAATTATTATTATTATTATTATTATTATTATATGAGATGCCGAAGTCTCCAACCAGGGTGCAGAAACACCATCAAGATGAATCCACACAAAACACCCGGAGGCACTGGAGAGAGACTACGGCAACTTAGGAAAAAATTAAAACATATACTGTATACTGTACTGTACATATACACATATTAAACACAGATAACATATTATGCAGTGGAGGATATCAAGTATAAATATAATACAATAAAATAGAATAAAATAAGTTTAAAAATTAGAATTAATGCTGCAAAAAAACATTAACTCTAGACTTAAAAATGGAGATATGAGCTGAATTGACTAGCTCATTTGGCAACTTATTCCACAAGTCAACCATGGCCGGCACAAAACACCGTGAAAACTGTGTAGTAGAAAAATTAACACGGCTCATGGCAAGATCATTAAGATTGTTTGTGAATCTAGTTGCACGAGCCCGGACATAGGGCCCAGGCAGAACCCCATGTAAGGGATGCTGAGGGTTGTTAAACACTTTAAATAAAAGACTAAGGGCACCAACTTTACGTCGATGACACAGATCAAGAGACAAATGAGGTAGAATAAAACTGATGGAATTTAGCGACCTGTCAAGCAACTTGAGATGGCAGTCAGCTGCTGACAACCAGACAGGTGAGCAGTACTCGAAATGTGGCAAAATAAAAGCATAAAAAGACTTGATAACTGTGGCGTCACAAGCAAATGTTTTATAAACCTTGCGAAGCAGACCAATTTTTTGGGAAATGGAAGAGGAGAAAGAACGAAAATGGTTTTCAAAAGTAAGTTTGGGATCAAGAGTAACTCCCAACAAACGCAGAGTATCCACATTCTCAATTTGCTCGCCAGAAACTTGTAGATAAGGATGGGGAGGATCCAAGGTACGAGATCTGCTGATGATAATGGAGTGTGTTTTACTAGCATTAAGTTTCATGCCCCAAAGTTCACACCATGATGTAATTTTGGCTAAATCCCTATTCAGAGCAGTAGCAATTACGTGTTGATCTATTGGTGACGGTTTGACGCATATAAAGTTGTATCATCAGCATCATAGTTTATTTTCAAGCTCGGAACACAGGTCAGCAGTAAAAATAATAAAAAGCAAAGACCCAAGGACACTGCCTTGTGGAACACCAGAAACAACAGTAACAGAATGGGAATGACACCCATCAATGACCACAGACTGAGATATTTTCGTCAAAAAATCTTCAAAGATCCTTAAAAAATTGCCACCAATACCGATGAGCTGTAACTTATACAGAAGTGCTTTATGGTTGACTAAATCAAAAGCAGAACTAAAGTCAATAGCTACGACACAAGACTCATGTCCCTGGTCCAATGAAGATTGCAAGACATGGGTGAGTGTCAGAAGCGCATCACATGTACCCAGTCCCTTACGAAAACCAAACTGTGAGTTTGGTATCAAATTAATTAAGTTAATTGCCTCCCCTCTTAAATAAAGATGCCCTTCTACCTGATATATTGTACAGTATATAGTGTGGTAGGAAGCTTAGTATGTTTATTCGTATTAACCAGAAATATGTATATTTTGGCGCCATACAAGTTAATATAATAAAATTTTTCACTCACTCTCTCTCTCTCTCTCTCTGACCTAGACTTTTCTTCCACCAGTATTTTATATATCCCATGGAAGTTGGAGCTGTGTCAAACCTTTCTCATCCATATATACGGCCTTCTATGAGATAAATTTCGTTGCCCTGAAACTCATAGCCGCTATATATGTTTGACTGTTAATAATATGTTGTCCTAATTACTGTTGTCATGCCGGAGACGATATTTTGCCGTACAAAATTTCAAAATGGTACTGGAAATAAAACTTGTTCGTCGAAATTTGTCCGGAAAAAACGTTCATGGGACACCGGCTTAAACCTTAAAGACACACACACACACACACACACACACACACACACACACACACACACACACACACACATGACATGTTAAAGGTGTTGGACAGAGTAGGAAAGGAAGGTTGAAAGAAGGAGGTGGAAGATAGTTGGAGGTTGGGAAAGTATAAGAAGGGGGAGAGGAGGCCTATTAAAATTAGATGTAAGTCTACGAAAGCAGCAGAAGAGATATTGAGGAACAGCTGGAAACTGAGTCAGGAAGGGAAATACACCAAGGTTATATTAAGGAAAGACTTGAATGTAGAAGAGCGCGATAATATGAGAGAAATAACAAAAGAAGTGAGAGAAAAGAACGATAATAGGTCAGAGGTAGATAAAATACATTTTTTCTACCGAATTATCGACGGGAAAGTGAAAAAATGGTACATGAAGAGGAGAGGAACGAAGGAGGAGGAGGAGGAGGAGGACAAGGAGGAGGAGGGGGGGACGAGAGGGAGGAAAGGGAAAGGGGAGGGTAGGGGGGAGAGAGAGAGGGAGGCGGGGGGAGAGAGAATTAGGAGGGGGAGTTGGTGAAGAGGAGGGAGTAAAAACGAGGAAAAGAAAACATAGTACAAAATATAAAAGTAGCAACTGTAAACTGGTGTATAGCAATGTGGATGGTTTAATATCCAAAAAATTGGAGATTGGTGACCTCATAAAACAAGAAAAGCCCATGATAATGTGTTTATGTGAAACAAAGTTAAATAAAGATATGAGTCTGGAAGTGATGGGATGGGATAACTATAATTTGTGGAGAAGGGATAGGAAGGGCAAGATAGGTGGAGGAGTAGTAATCATTACACACAATAAATTAAAAGTTAAAATGATAGATTTAAAAAACAATATAGCAGAAATTATAGCAGTGGAGGTAATTAATGAAAATAATGAAACACTGATATTGCGGTAGCATATATGCCGCCATATACGAGGGCCTGGAATGAGAAGAATACCAAGGATTAAAAAAGGAGATGATAAAAACTATGGAACACTTATTTCGCAGAAACAACGAGTTAATATTGGTAGGGGATTTTAATTGTAGAGAGGTTAATTGGGAGGAGGGAGACGCAGGTAGTAATATGAGTTCTTGGGGGAATGTACTACTAGACTTGGTTACAGAAAACCTGCTAATTCAGAATATTAAGGAAAACACAAGAAGAAGGGGTAAAGATGAATCGTCTAGATTAGACTTGGTGTTTATAAGAGATCCAGATATGATTACAAATACTAAATACCTACCTCCGCTGGGAAATAGTGATCATGTGGTAATTGAAATGGAAATCCTGATGGGTTATCCAACAATGCTAGAGAGAGAAGAACATAAAGAAAGGAGATTGAACTATGGGAAAGCAGATTTTAAGCTATTAAAAAGTTGCTTCAGGGATGCAGACTGGAGTGAAATTGAACAGAAAAACAATGTTAATGATAAATACTGTGTGTTTAAAAACATTTATGATGATGTTGTAAACAGGTATGTGCCAAGACAAGGAAATAAGACTGAACAGATAAAAGACTAGTTTAATGATAAATGTAGAATAGCTAGGGATAAGAGAAATAAGGCATGGAACATAGCCAGAAGAAGGAGAAATGAACAGACCTGGAATACATATAGGAAGCTAAGGAACGAGTATGTCAAAATTAGGAAACAGGAAGCAAGAAATTATGAAAAAAACATTGTGGACAAATGTATAAGTGATCCCAAATTGTTCTACAGGTATATAAATAACAAAATGAAGGTTAAGGACAAAATAATGAAGCTGAGGGAAGGAGACAATATTTATGAGGGTGATGAGAAGATATGTGAGGTTATGAATAATACATTACATTCAGTTTATGCTATGGATGAACAATTTTTAGAACCAGAGATTATATACCAAAATGATGAAACATTGGGGGATATTATCTTTCAACCAGAGGAACTACTAGAACTTATGAAGGGACTAGATGTGAGAAAGTCTATGGGCCCAGACAATATAGCAGGATGGATTCTAAAAGAATGTGCTGAGGAATTGGTAAAACCTATATATGAAATAATTAAGTACTCTATTGAAGTTGGAAAATTACCACTAGACTGGAAAAGGGCTAATGTAGTACCAATCTACAAAGGTGGGAGTTGGGAGCAGCCGCTAAACTATAGACCAGTGTCACTGACAAGTGTTGTTTGTAAAATGTGTGAGAAGATTATTAAGAAAAGATGGATAAAGTACTTGGAAGAAAATAATTTACTTACTGTAAGACAATTTGGATTCAGAGAGGGAAAATCATGTGTTACTAATCTGCTGAGCTTTATGATAGGATGATAGAGATACTACAAGAGAGAGAAGGATGGGCGGACTGTGTGTATCTTGGTATAAAGAAGGCCTTTGACAGAGTTCCTCATAGTAGACTTAGATGGAAGTTGAAGAAGTTTGGAGGGGTTCAGGGTAATTTGTTGAAGTGGATGGAGGACTATCTCTCGGGAAGACAGATGAGAACCATGATAAGAGACAGCTTATCAACATGGAGGGATGTTACAAGCGGAGTTCCACAGGGATCAGTGTTGGCCCCAATTATGTTTCTGGTCTATATAAATGACATGCCAGAGGAAATAAATGCATACATGAATATGTTTGCTGACGATGCAAAAATTATGAAACATATAGTGGACGAAAACAGTTGTAGAGAGCTACAGAGTGATCTGGATAAGATAGACCGATGGAGCAAGATATGGAAATTAGATTTTAACAAAGATAAATGTCATGTGATGGAAGGGGGTGTGAGTAAAAGAAGACCTCATTGGGAATATAAACTAGGAGAATGCACGATTAACCCCTCAGAGAAAGAAAAGGACTTGGGCATTATAATACAGGGAGATCTTTCACCCGAGAGCCATATTAACAAAATTGTGGGAGAAGCTTATGGCCTGTTGAACAAAGTAAAAATAGCATTCAACTATTTGAATGAAGAGATGCTAGTAAATATAATAAAATCAATGGTGAGACCTAAATTGCAATATGCGGCAGTGGTGTGGTCACCCCATCTTAAAAAAACACATAATTAAGTTTGAGAAAGTACAGAGAGCTGCAACGAAGATGATTCCAGAACTAAGAGAACTGACATATGAAGAGAGATTAGAGAGATTGAATTTGCCAACTCTAAGTGAGAGAAGAGAAAGAGGGGATATGATTATGATGTATACATGTGTTAGGGGATTGGAAAGGATAGGCAAGGAGGACTTTATCGAGGGAGATAAAGGGAGGACTAGAGGACATAGTTGCAAGTTAAAGAAAGGCAGATGTAAAGGAGATGTGAGGACATTCAGCTTTCCATATAGAAGTATTAATATGTGGAATCAGTTGGATGATGAAGTGGTGGGTGCGGGGAATATCCATATTTTTAAAGCCAAATTAGATAACAGAATCTTTGGAGGCGGGACAATACGAGCCTAAAAACTCAAATCCTGTATACTACAATTAGGTGAGTACAATTAGGTGAGTACACACACACACACACACACACACACACACACCTATCTTGGTATAACCAGGATATTAACTTCACTGTTGGAGAAACCTACACATCTCTCTCTCTCTCTCTCTGGACTTGGCCCCCTTCTATTTCCTCTGTGTGGTGGACCAGGAACATCCAGAATATTGTCTATCCCGGGTTGTTCCGTCAAGGAGAAGAACATTAAAACAATGTTGTGGTTATAATTAAGAGGAGTAGTATGGTGTGGAGTAGAGCGGTGTGGGATGGTTTATAATTAAGAGGAGTAGTATGGTGTGGAGTAGAGCGGCGTTGGATGGTTTATAATTAAGAGGAGTAGTATGGTGTGGAGTAGAGCGGCGTGGGATGGTTTATAATTATCTCTAAACCAAATGTTCTCATAATTGCAGGGTATGATCACTAATATTATACTTTATATAAACTGTCAATTTGATGTTCCTATATAAAACATCATATACGTACATCTCAAGCAATTCAGGACCCCTTAATATAAACAGTGCTATAGACAGGGCAATAAGTATGAATTATTTATATTCACTTGAATCCAGCATTCTAAGACCGAAACAATAGATAATGTTAACGTGTTTACTTTCAACTGTTATCTGCAGAATAATTAGAGAAGACTGCACATACCAGTTCTTCAACCTATAGTAAAGCAATATGGTACTACTTGTATGTGTTAAATAAACATCGGTTAAATTATATAATTGATGAATTGTTGGTACATTGAAGCACAATGCATTATATATTTCATTATTAGTTGTTGATTTGCTGTTACCTGTATAATGTCTTTAAAACGAAAAGATCTAATGCTATTACTGGAACGCGCGATACATTAGTCACTCACGATTGTTACAGAATATTCCTATTCCAACCAACAAAACCAAAACATATAGTGCTGGTTAAGTTTCTGAGCTCCCGACATCGGTGCCTCGACCGAATGAACTTTGTAGGAGGCGCCTCGTTGGCCTTCTTCATAACTCTTCCTTTTATTTGGTCTGCCTTTGAGAGCGTGGCACCATTTTACCAGGACGACTTTACCGACCTTTTCAGCCAGGGTCGTAGATTACATTATTGATAAAGAGGTTGGTGCCAAGACCGGTATGTATGTCACGCCAGGGAGAGAGAGGAGAGAGGAGAGAGAGAGAGAGAGAGAGAGAGAGAGAGAGAGAGAGAGAGGGAGAGAGAGAGGAGAGAGAGAGAGAGAGAGAGAGAGAGAGAGAGAGAGAGAGAGAGAGAGAGGGAGAGAGAGAGAGAGAGAGAGAGAGAGAGAGAGAGAGAGAAGAGAGAGAGAGAGAGAGAGAGAGAGAGAGAGAGAGAGAGAGAGAGAGAGAGAGAGAGAGAGAGAGAGAGAGACCGAGACCTAACTATAATTGAAAAACGCTTATGTCATGGGTTGAACATTTTATGACGACGGTCAGCGTGTTCATTAGTCTATTATATTTATAAACATTATAAACAAATGAAAACCCAGGAAGGTTTCATCGTGCCTTCACACTTGAGGTTTCTGCTCACTTTTAAACATCTTAGAAGAGATCAGGAAATTATTATGTTAAATAGTATATTATACAATACATGAAAGCAACAAACATTCTCATTGTTTTCAGGTATGGAGTAATCTGTATCTAGTTTGTATTCACCTTATACAAAGACCCACACAACGTAGCGTGTGAATCTCATCAAGTGTACAATAGTCACCCTTCACCAGGCCATATTTATGCTGACACCTAAACTGATGGTGATGATTGGTGACGGACAGTGTTTGTTGTGGTCAGTGAGGGAGGAATGATGTATGGTTATGTAGGAGGTGTATGGGAGATATAGTAGGATGTATAGACAGTGAGAGAACTTACACGGACTAAGTAATATATGATACACTGCCCTGGTGGAGGATGGGAGTGAAGATAGTTTATGGTCATGGTGGGTGGTGTATACGTGAAGATTAGATGAGGTATTTATTGCTCACAGACTTTCACAGCTATTATGTATCCTCTGATATACATTTGTGTATTTGTTTTCCTGCTCTTAAACAGGATTTTCCAAGATCTTATGGACGGACATACATTGTAGATCTACTTGGTCATTAGCTTAATAATGATGCAACTACTTATAGCTAAGCCCAGATGTTCCCCTACCGTCCACAGCTCCGCTAGATAACCACTCACAAACTGATCATACCATCATTATACTTAATTTTCATTGTTTTAACTGAAATACATACTATGTCCAGTTCTAAATAGGTAGGCCAGAAAACGTGAGCCCTAACATCTGTAACTAAAACAAAAAAGGTTAGAGGAAATGGGCTGTACATTTCCACACCTACTCCCTGGCTGACCCTTCCCTAATGGTAGACATCATTGCTTGACTACTTTAGTCGTTTGTGAGTTATATAGGTTAATGTTCAAGAGTCTTGGCCTACTTACTTGGAACATGGTATAGTTACCTAAGGACATTCCACTTACAAAGTAATGATAATTAGGGCGTGCATGGAACACCACTCTGGAAGGTTGGCCCACATATGATATATACTCGTCTGAACGTATTGTTCTTGCATCCTTTCTCTAATTTATATTACCATTGACCTTACCTCTATACACGCTCCTCCGTTATATCAATTACATCTCTCCATACTTTTTCTTTACCACTATGTTTACTCTGTTAGCCATCCTCCGCTCCACTTCTTCCTCACCTTGATCTCTCACCGCCACACAAAAAGAGCCACACATCTTCCACACCCATCCCTTTCAAGTTGCGACTTCTCACCGCCAGAGAGAAACACGCAACATGGATCCAATTGTTGCTGTGTTGACTGCAATAAATCGCAAGGGGATGGGTATGAATTATATATCATACTGTAAGTGTGTGGGTACGGATCGTGCCTATCTTAGGGTCACAATATATACTTAAGATAATATATCCATCTATTTGTATAAGAAGTTAATCTATCTATTTAGAGAGAGAGAGAGAGAGAGAGAGAGAGAGAGAGAGAGAGAGAGAGAGAGAGAGAGAGAGAGAGAGAGAGAGAGAGAGAGAGAGAGAGAGAGAGAGAGAAGTAATGTACGAGAGAGGTATATTGGTAAGGATACACATAAGTGCTAGGTATGGTTGACGTTCGTGCGTGAGCGCACGCATGCTATTGATAATAACTAGGTTATGCTACTGCACTATAAAAGTGTTATTATTATTATAGGAAGTATGGAAGGTTGATCGAATAATATCAAATGTCAATTAACAGGACACAGTGATTGGGATAGTTTGCGTCTTGGTCCTCATTACCTTTTGAGGTTTCTGCTCCTTCTGACCGTCCCATTGAGGTTTGGATTGACAGAGGATATGGTAGTGTCTGTTATGACAGAACTTGCAGTCACGGATGTTGGGGGTTTACACAGCTATTGCTCCCGTGGTCTGAGGATAGGCACTCAGTGTAAAGGTTGAGTTGTTTTGCAAATGTTATCTTTAGAGCACTGGTCCGGTATTTCAGACATTTGAACCATATACAGTATGCTCCCCCTCGCACAGCTTACAACCGTTAAATTCGCACCGAGTCCTCCTGCACCGCAAAGGATGCCGAAGCTACGGGTATGTGTGTTGTAGTCCGTTCTGCTACAGTTTCCAGGTTAACTTGTTAAGCCCGAAGCTATGGCAGTTCAAAGTGCCTGCCAGGAGAAGGTATTGGCTTCAATTCTGAAGAAAATAGTCATATTTACCATATAAACCAATATTACGTCTCCATGAGCACCTATTTTACTTTTAATATGAAAATAAGAATATTGAAGAGCAATACAAGAAGTGGTAACAGCAATTGGCTATTGAAAAACGTAAAATTTAGCCCCAAGGTCGTAATCTGAGACGGGCTGGCGAGATATTTACATCCACCATATCCACCGTTCGTATGCTACTGAGAGACTAGGCCCTAGGGGATGTCTGAGACTGGCTTGAGTATTGGATAAAGACTCCCCCTTCTCTCCCAGCCATCCTCTCGCGAATATACTCGATAAATATCGGGCATAATAGGGAAAATACACGATAATTGAGGAGGGGGGAAGAGGAGGGAGAAGGGGGGAGGGGGCACATGTGGAGGAGTGATAAGAGGTACTGGAGGGGAATTATCTTACCTAATATATCACATATTGCTTTGTTATGAGTGTTAGTGGTGTCTTTTGAAAGGGATTTTTATGAGTTGGCTCTCGAGAGGACGCTCGCCGTCCACCAGTAAAGCCTCTCGAGAAGATGCTCCATGTTCTTGCGTTTAAAACCTCTGTCTGCTAAGCCTGTACAAACCTTTCCAGGTCCAGAACGTCATCACCTAAAGTTCTATTTAATTTCTCCTTTAGTGGGGATGGCAACTTATTCATAAGAATCACTACACCAGTTTCATGAAGGGTAATTTGTAGGACCGAAATTGATGTACTTTCTAAGTTAGCACAGAATCCTTTTTTTAATTCCTCAACATTGTAAGAAGGATTCCAAGTAGTGAAATTGGTAATATGTGCCGCCCTAATTCTATCCCTGCGCCCATAGCATTTCTGTAGAAGGGCAATAGCTGGTTGGTAGCTCGCTCCTTCTATTGCGAAACCTTCAATTAGTTGTTTCGCCTCGCCATTAAGTTGACCTCATAAGTATGTGAATTGTGTTGATTTTACTGAGCTCCTCATTGCTGTGGACGCTACCGTGGAACATATCCCAAAATCCTATCAACTGATTGGGAGCACTGTCAAACACAGGGAGGGTGATTTTCGGAAATCTTATACCGGGATTTCTAGTAATCGCAGTACGATTCGGCTCCTTATGTTAAGGTTTACCTTTTAATTGGACAATAATTTGATCAAGACCCACCATATACACTATGCCTGCTTCTATGTCCGCGACAAAATCCTTGTTGGCTTCATATAGTGTTTCCATTTCATGGCGAAATGTGTTATATTCCTAGAGTTGTCTCAATATTGGTGCCAATTTAGCCTCTATTGCTTCCTTACCTGTGTTAACTAGAAATGTATCTATATCTTTGCTGATCCTTGTTAAACCACTCTTGATACCCGCCTTGCATTGTTTATTTTAAAGTCAACATGATGGCAATACACAGGAAATAGAACTTAGTTATATAGAAAATATCTTACCTTTATAGATGCGAAGCACTCTAATAAAAGTTAGCTGACGTCAATATAGGCAAATTGTAGGGAGCCACGACGCGAAACGCAATAATGAAAGTAAACGAGTGACGTCGGTAGAGGCAATGATGGAGGAAAATATGACCAAAGCGCAATAATTAAAGTAAACGAATGACGCCTAAAGTATCTACTCTCTCATATATTAAATTGATTACCCCACATTAAATGCGATAATTTACTTGTATAGTACTACTAAGGAAGGGATCCCAAAAATGTTATATGACAAGCCACGTTAACTTTACAGACATTTAAAAAAAATTTGCCTAGCCTATCACCTACTGGTACCAGATATGTTTCTGGCAGTTACCCTTAAAATTTTGCAGAGAAGACAATACATAATGATTTTACTCCATTAAATATTAATTTACATTATGTGTGTTGAATATAAATTTAATATCTAATTTACTTTAGTTAGCCTAGAAACCAAATGAAAATTAGTAACACAAATTGATTGTTAACCCCATTGAATACCCCGCTCCTCGTCCTCCTGAGGGGGGCTAGTTGCATCTCAACAAAACGCTTCACATGTATCACTCCCTATTCTCACTCACTCCCTCACAGGCTTCTCCGTTGAATTTACGGTTGAATGTACAGGTGCTCAGCCTATACCCGAGAATGAGTAGTTGAAATATAGAAAAACAAAATAATAATATAAAATGAAAAACAGAAAAAATAAGCCAGCCTAACGTATCACAAGTCAGCCAACCTACCCGAACCAAACCTAATTCAATTTTAGTTACCAATGGGTAACTATGTGGAAATTAATGTTAATTACTTGCAAACACTATTACCTTGATGCAATGTACAGATATAGACATATACATTAAACGCACATGAATTGGAGACCTACCTTTATTGAACCATCACAATTATTCCTTTATATTATCATTAAAGCTACTATGACACCAAATGTGTGTCATGTCATTTATAAACATATCTGCGAGAGGATTACATTCAACTATCCTTATATAGCATGTGTGTCTACTATAAATGTATACGACTGTACATCATTGTTCGTCAATTGAATTTTATTAATTATATTTTAGAGAAATCGAATGAAATAAGTCCACTGTCCACACCACTGAGGCATTATTGAACAGAATGTATATTTGTACAGATGTCAACATACTTATACCAAGCAATTTCTTCAGTATTACTAAGGAAAACAAAAATAGTAAATAAATATTCTAAAGCTTCCATTAATATGAAAGTCTTTACTGTGGTAAGTTTAGGAAGGTGGACAATAACGATTCCGAAATATAAACAAAACCTGCAGCATATTTCCCCTATAAACGACCCTAATAAGAGCTAGCAGACGCCAGGCCCGGAGGGAGTGCGCTAACAAGACAAGAACCTGCATCTATATTCCATATTGTTTATCCAAGTACAAGAGGTATACTGGCACATAATGTCGACAAGGGAATATACGGTATTGTGACTGACTCATCGCATATGGATATATATATATATATATATATTTATATATATATATATATATATATATATATATATATATATATATATATATATACAGTATATATATATATATATATATCATTTCCGGTGCCTGCAGGATTAATTTTTGTTTTAGTTAAGATACGTACTCTAGTGTGCGTACAGTATAATATTAATAAATAACCTTATATATAATTACAATATTGTAACGGTTTGGAAGGGAAGAGAAACGGCCTATTAAACATTTTAAATATTCAGTATGTAAGTGAGGTGATAGTCATTTAGCTAAAGTGACAAAGTATTAATGTTCAAGATTGACATTGATGAGAGATATATATTAAGTTAGTATCGGTTACTCCGAGCCACCAACCCTATCTTTCTTGCCTCTATTACGACTTTAATTAGTATTATTTATTGGTCCTCCTTCACGTATAGGATAGGTAACTTAATTAATGTGAGAAATGAGTATATACAGTATAGTCATCGTTGTCTTGGTATAATATAACTAGTAATAAAATGATAAACGTGTACTGGTAATATATGCCTTTTATACCCAAACCGGTCACTGGATGTCACCATAACTTGTCATACTTTGCTTTACTTTTTATTTCCGCTTTTGCATCTCTTTTCTTCCGTTACTACAGGCAACTACATGCATTATATTTATTTTCACTTTTCTACATACTTCCCCAAGCATCACCTTCCAACTCACCTGCTCTGTTATACAATTTGTTTGTTCTCTTTTCTTTATAATTTATCACTGCCGCCTTCCCAATGATTTTCACCTGTTTCATGTTTATATTTGTTTACATTTTAATCCCCTCTTGGAACCTATTTTGTTTGCCTGATTAAGTCTCCTGTCAATCCTTCGAAATATTGTGTTCCTCTCTTTTTATGTAACTGTTTTCCGTTTCTTTCCTTTATCAATCTATCTTTGTCCTACCCCTGTACTCATATTATCCCCAATGGTTCTTTATCCCTCTTATGGTTATATGGTAAATATTTTTATGTCTGTTCTGTCTTCCTCAATGTGTTGTCTTTCTGTCCTGTTCTTCTTATCTTTCTCTTATACTTTTTGCCACGCTTTCGTTCCGAAGATGTTTTTCTTATTCACCTAACATTCTCTCTGATCATCTTACCCTTGCGTTTTCCTAACTTTCCTCACGGTTCCTTTTTTACCATCTCTTCCTCAGCACGCAAAACACGAAGAGTAAATTTATTATGAGACAGGATTCCCCAATGATATTACTAGGGTTCTCTTTCCCTCCCTTCTGACTAAGCTTCTTTTACCTCCCTCCCTCTCTCATCCTGCCCCTGCCTCTCTCCCTCTCCCTCTCTCCCTCTCTCTCTCTCTCTCTCTCTCTCTTTGTTGTCCAGCACATTGAGGGTTATACCAAATATATCAACATTGATCGACGGTTCTATATATTATTTTCCAGACTATGATATACAAGGGGTCACGGGCCTTGTAATATTTACATTATCATATACACATCCCATCATTATAATTCCTTTGGTATTGTAGTGATGTGTGTCAATGGTGGAGGTCCAGTATAATATACTGTCCTACTGTCCACTATTGTGATATACAAGGGGTCACAGGCCTTGTAATATTTACATTATCATATACACATCCCATCATTATAATTCCTTTGGTATTGTAGTGATGTGTGTCAATGGTGGAGGTCCAGTATAATATACTGTCCTACAGTCCACTATTGTGATATACAAGGGGTCACAGGCCTTGTAATATTTATATTATCATATACACATTCCATCGTTTAATTCCTTTGGTATTGTAGTGATGTGTGTCAATGATGGAGGTCCAGTATAATATACAGTCTTACAGTCCACTATTGTGATATACAAGGGGTCACGGGCCTTGTAATATTTACATTATCATATACACATTCCATCGTTTAATTCCTTTGGTATTGTAGTGATGTGTGTCAATGGTGGAGGTCCAGTATAATATACTGTCCTACTGTCCACTATTGTGATATACAAGGGGTCACGGGCCTTGTAATATTTACATTATCATATACACGTTCCATCGTTTAATTCCTTTGGTATTGTAGTGATGTGTGTCAATGGTGGAGGTCCAGTATAATATACTGTCCTACTGTCCACTATTGTGATATACAAGGGGTCACGGGCCTTGTAATATTTACATTATCATATACACATTCCATCGTTTAATACCTTTGGTATTGTAGTGATGTGTGTCAATGGTGGAGGTCCAGTATAATATACTGTCCTACAGTCCACTATTGTGATATACAAGGGGTCACAGGCCTTGTAATATTTACATTATCATATACACATTCCATCGTTTAATTCCTTTGGTATTGTAGTGATGTGTGTCAATGATGGAGGTCCAGTAAAATATACTGTCTTACAGTCCACTATTGTGATATACAAGGGGTCACAGGCCTTGTAATATTTACATTATCATATACACATTCCATCGTTTAATTCCTTTGGTATTGTAGTGATGTGTGTCAATGATGGAGGTCCAGTAAAATATACTGTCTTACAGTCCACTATTCTTCTGTACACCATGAATCACCACTTCACTAACGGGTTCACTATATTACTGTTATGTCTTATAAAACATTAGGTTTATACCAGCGCCAGGGTTCTGTTTAATAGTTCTTCTTAATTGTTGTTCGCAGGTTCCAGGATTAAAAGGCAAACTCAAATATTTGTTGCATATTATCCCCAAACCAACAGTGTCCGATGATATTTAAAACATGCTATGGAGTGTTACTCCATAATTCAGTTCACTATTATATCACGCCATGGAGAAAGGCAAACGGTCATAATGAAAAATAAAGAGAATTGCTGTAACTAATGTAAACAGGTTACTGAATTGTTTATATATGCAGCATCTGTAATAAGTACAATGTGACGCATTTATCATCAACACTCATACCATATATAACCATATACAATTACTCAGTTATTACATTAAATTATTCACTTACTTCATTTCCACCATAATATAACACAGTTTATCGGCCATTACTAAAATCAACTTCACATAATTGATATGTTAATCCAACATCAACTAAATTACAACTATCTCTAACTTTCGCATTTCCTTTTCCTTCACTATCGGTGCCACTAAGTTATATACGAGCATTTTCTACTTTGTATGCAGGGAAGGTCCGATGTAAATGCCCTGCCGACTGTTTGTTAACTCTGACATCCGGAATACCTCGGCCACAATGTAAAAGTTGTTAGTTTCCGAGGCTAATGGGAGGGTATGAGGGCGGCGGGGGAGAAGGGAAGGAGGGTGGAAAAGAGAATGGCTCATTGAAATATTTCATAATCCACAGGGTAAGAACAATTGTACTGTCTTGTCTTTTGGGAGAGTCAAAACTGTAATTATGATATACCGTTTTTGAAAAGATAAACATGACCTTGATATTTCATAGTTATAATTAATATTTATCTTGCATGTGATTATTATTGTGTTGTAAGTCATGAACGTGCGCATCAACCCATCTGATTTATTGTTGGTGTAGACAATTCCAGCATGGCCCCGGATGTTTGCCTCATTTACAATACTTGGGTTATTGCACAGACATATTGAATTGACTTTTCTATACACTTGCCAGTTACTGAAGGCGTTTATAAACGTCCAACAATCTTACCTTGTACCACTGTACCAGTTTATGGTGAGAGAGAGAGAGAGGCTGTTGGTTCACCAGTCCAACATAGGATGATAGACCAGGAGATAGCTAGGAAGAGTGAGATAAATTTGTGAGTGTGTGTATATGTGTGTGTCAGTCTGGAGGGGGGTGGGGACATGTAGAGATTATAAACAGAGTGTGAAGCCGTGATTTTGTAGGTACAAATAATTCAGGAGTTAATCAAAGAGGATAGATAACCACAGATCCTTCCTAAGCTGCATAAAATCGTCTAATGATAGCAAAATAAAGTGCTAAAACGCATCAGAGCTTCAAGGGGTTAACACTCTTTAGATAATACAGGTATGTTATAATCTGCATCATCTTGCAGTGCTGGGTTATACGAGTAGTTCTATTTGCAACATCTGCATCAGGTAATATTATTAATGATAATAACGTGTATTAACCTATACTGTACCGGCGACGTCCTTTTCTTCCTATTCTAGCAACTATTACACGATGTTATGCAGCTTCAAAAAGACCTCTAGCCATAATAAGGCTTCAAACTATCTCAACCAACTCTTTTAACTATCACAGATCCTTCCTAAGCTGTATAATATCGTCTAAATATAGCTAGAATGAAATTGAAAAGACGTCGCTGGTATTCAAAGGGTTTATATACAGGTAAAATTCTTACTGTTTCTATGAGACGCTATTCGAATATAGACAATTATCGTTACCGTATCATGATTTTAGAATCTAACTTCGATGAAATTCTGTCTACTATGGAAATATATGGGAGTATAACTGAACATTATTTAGTTTACCGGATATATAATTTAAGTTCTATTTTACAGAATCAATCACACACACACACACACACACACACACACACACACACACACACACACACACACACACACACACACACACACACACACACACACATAACACACTCACAACACACAACACACACACACACACACACACACACACACACACACACACACACACACACACACACACACACATAGAGAGAGAGAGAGAGAGAGAGAGAGTGGTCCGTAGCATATTGGTCAGCGCTCTTGGTTCACAGCCAAAAGGACACAGGTTCCATTCCCGGGCAGGAAAGAAACATTTGGGCAATTTTTCTTACACAATGCGCCTCTCTAGACCTAGCTGTATATAGGCCTCTGGAATAACAGGCCAATTACGACGTCTTTTTTAGTGTTGGTGGTCTATTACTAGCCGGACGGGTAGGGTACCGTACGGGTCAACCAAACACTCAAAATCCAGATATCGGCAATTGGCTGATTACAGATTACATGCATATCTACAGCCACTCCAACCATGCACTAACACTTCACGCAATATATTCCCAGATCGAACTTTTCCGGTAAAAAAAAAACACCAAAAAAAACGTGAAGGTGTAATTATTGGAAACTGAGGTGACCAGAAAATCGTCAATACCCTCTTGCCCACATCACACCTAGTCATCCATTCAACAAGTCATGGCTCATCACGCTGCTAAGGTTGCTGAACGCGGTAGTATGGTTGGGATGAGCGAGAGTGGGGTGTCGGAACGTTTACCGGTGGTAAGAAAAGGTGGGAAGAAGGGCAACTGACAGACCGACATAGAAGTGGAGCTAAGCGGAAAACCACGTCATAACAGGACCAAGAAATTAAACAGTATATGTATAACCATCCATTCTCCAATGCCGACGAAGCTAAGCAACATTTGCAATTTCAAGCTTCTACAGAAACTATACGCAAGAGATTGAAGGAGATGGGATATAAACAAAGATCAAACTTAACCAAGAGGCACAAACAAACTAGGCTTGATTTATCTCGACTATTTACTGACCAGGGCATTGACTATTGGGCACGAGTTGTTTTGATAATGTCAGAGAGGTTCCATAATAGTACCAGGACGATTAAAATTGTGTCACTTAGCCGAGTTGGCAGGGGTTCTTCAAATAAGAATAAATGTGGCTTCCTTTATCCACTCATGGCCGAGTGGTAACGGTGCCCAACTCTCCCAAACATGCCTGGAGTGAGTGGGTTCGAATCCTGGTCAGGATAACTCTCTCCCAACCAAGAGTTGTTTTCTCAGACAAAACTTTCAGCTCAACCACGCATGGGTCGAAGACTGCGCTGTTGGAGGCCTAGGAACACACGGCATGCGAGTTAGTCCTAGTTGATATTGTGCATAAAATATATAGAATAGTCATCATACAGAGTAATACTTTCCATCATATGACTCTTGGCTAATTTCATGTTAACCGAGCATTATATATCTTCTTAATTTCATTACTCATCCACTAATACCCCTAACTTACTAGTTAACTCCTTACTTATATTGTCCAAATACTAATAAGCTAGCATGAGCATGACTTGATATAATATGCACATTAACCACTCCTGTCTATACCATCGGTTGTGTACCTAAAAAACAACCACGTTCCGTTCCCAGCCACCTCGCCCGCCACTATCTGTGCAATATACGATAGATCTTCCCCTATTACTTCCCTCCCCCCTTAGTGAATGCATATAACTTGTTTACGAATATAATAAATAATACTTTACCTAAACTATCATTGGTGAATAGAGAGGTCAGTTTATCATGAGAATCAACAAATATATACTCATTAATCCCATTAGGATTGACTAATGTTGGCAGTTTAATCGGGCTTTTCATTAGAGGGTTTATACAACTTAAGGAGGTTCTGTAGGAATTATAGGGACACATACTATGTCATATTTACCCTTTGGCCTTCATATTCCCTTTCTACTCTCAATAAAATAGTCTCCTTTTCTACTCTGAATATAATAGTATAATGTTAGTCTGAATAAACTGCCAAATACGCGTCCTGATTCCACTAGGCCTACATAAACATTAACATAAACAAAAATCATAAAAGAGGGATTTTTTCAGAGGACTGACTCCATGGGCTGACTGGCCCATGGTATAAAGACTAATATTAGTCTTTATACCATGGACTGGCCCATTCACAGCGAATCCCATTGACAATCAGCACATCACAGCCATGTGCCTATCTAATTATGTTTCTAAGCTTTCTGTCGTTATTGATCCTACTGTAGCAATCGGGAGCCTATTTCACATATCTACCAAAGTTTTGCATGCTTATCACGGAGCAGCAGTCCGTTTCCCACTTACAACTTAAGCATCTGTATCATATCCTCTCTTATTCTACACTTCTAATATATGCAAGACTAATGTCCCCTTTCTTTTGTACTGACCATATCATGTATTTCATGATATTCACTACCTCAATAATGTTTTACTTCTGTTAAAATTTAACATGATCTAACCCATAATGTTCTAACCCATTCTGGCTATAATTCCGTTTCATTTGGCCTTAGTCGTCAGGTGTTAGAATATTATTGATGTTCTAATGTTCTATTATTCTGGATTGTTTTGCCATTCTTCTTTGTACCGTCACTTCCAATCAAGCTATGGACAATGGACAGCAAAATAAAAAACAATCCATGTGAAGCCTTACTAAGGCCGGTGAAATTTTAAAATTACGTTTGTTGTTATTCACACTTCTAGATATCTATTTAAAAACTCTGATTTCAAACAATGTTGCATTTTTGTTCTTCATATCACGACTGACGATGACTTCCAAATCTTGTGTAATGATTGAGTTACTTAATTCCATGTTATTTAGCCATCTAGATACCACTGATATTGCGTCCTGTCCCTGTCACCACTCAGATTGGTCAACAAATTATATATTTTTTGTTCTGAGATATAGCTGGTGGTTACTGGCTACCCTGGCCTTGAGTATGGGAGATGGGTAATGGAATCGGACATCACAAGAATGACTTCAGCTATTGAATCTCCTTATACGGGAGATATATGTCGCGTAATCATTGACAAAGTAAATATTGTTAAATTTATATCCTGAATTGTTTTGTCGATTTCCCAATTTTATCTAAACTCAGTAAACTGCATGTATTGCCCATTCGGGTAGTGTATCAAACTATTTTTGGAGAGCATGAATCGTTATCAGGATCAATAAATCAACCTAATTTTAGTGTCATTAGAAAAATTACCAATCTTTTTAGTTAGGCCTAAGTCAAGCTAGGTCGTTAATGTAAAAGATGAACAATTGAGGAACTAAAACTGACCATCGTGTAAGATCCCAACCTTCACTACACCCAATATGGTTGCATAGGCTACTGTTAATGTTAATTTGTTGTTTCCTACTAATTAGCCATGGTCTAATTCACGTAATATAGTTCGCCCTATTCCAAGAGCTGCTTCTTTAATCAGCAATCTTTCATGTGGATATTTATCGAAAACTTTACTGACATGTCAATATCTTTGAAGGTATTTTTTTGTCTTTGTTTATCGATTCATATGCTTGGGAAAGAAAGGTTAATAGATAGCGAGACACTCGCAGCCAACACGGTTAAATTCCATTACAAGATTGATGATAAAGAGCTTAACAAATGTGAAAGCAGCATACTCATCCTAATTTGACGTTTGTAATTTAGTCAGTAGCCAGCCCTTATTCCCACAAGGGGTAGGGACTATCAACAAGAAACACATGAAAGGAGGAAAACAAAAGAGGTGGCAGGGGAAGAATCCATACAGCAGTTCGCACACAAACATTCGGAAACCTCAATCACCTATTAGCCCTAAGATCATTGGCTTCACCTCAGATGCTATTGACGTCCAGACAAATTAAGTCTCTCAGTCATTTAGCTGTATAAAATTACATTTTTTTTTAGTAACGTCGAATACATTTAAACGTTTAGGATAACTCGTACAATATATACCTGGTGCCAGCGAACTTGGCGCTAATCCTGACCGCACAACTACTTAAACTAAAAACAAATACAAAAATAAAATAAAATATATATATATATACCTGTATATACCGGTATATATATAAATACATAAATATGAGTAGATTAGGAGATATATGTTGAGATTGACTACCCGTTTCTCGAATGCTTTCTACACCAACACCAAGTATAGTTTTTAATAGGCGTTCTGATTAGAACAATCACTAACAAGTGTATAATATATTATATAATACAATCTATGCAACTCATTATATTCATTTTAAGTTATGTATAGAAATGGATCTATAAAGTAGTTTATCCCGGGTAAATATGTTTGTATTTAACGAAGAAAGAGAGAGAGAGAGAGATAGCCTTCTATTATGATACAAACAAATAATGATAGCAATATTGTCATATGTAGCGCCCAGCGTGTACGAGTACTGTGACTATACGTGTGCCCTGGCTGTGGTAGCTCAGGTGGTGGTGGCGCCTGCCTAGACACCACGGGTCTCTGCTAGACATGGGCTTGGGACGGGAATGCTAACTAGACAGGTGCCACGTACCTAAATATTTTGTCGCAGAATTTAGTTGGGCTACTGTACATCGTACAGGTTCAAAGATGAGAAAGGACGATAAGGCATAATATATATATATATATATATATATATATATATATATATATATTGGGATGAAATTTGTGTTTTATCTAGTATCAATGCATTACCACAAAACCCACCGAAACGCCAAATAAATACCCTCATTGTTCACTGATTAAATAGAACTGTATGAATATTCCCATATTAAAAAAAATATGCTATAGGGGGGGCAATGCCTAGTGATTTCAATGCTCAATAGGTGGCGTTCTGAGAGTGAGGGTCCAAGTCTAGAGGGTGAGACAGTGAAGCACTGGAGTGAGGCAGCTTCAGAGATGGGGCTGCTTCGAGCCGTAAGTGAGCAACTAAGCCCCATGCATCCTGCGAAGGCAAGATGGTAGGGGTTGGTTGCAACTAAAAGTGCTTCACATTTATTATCCCCTAGACTGGAACGAAACCTCACAGGCTTCACCGTTCAATAACGGTTGAAGGGACAGGCTCTCAGCCTATGCCCGAGAGGGAGTAGATGGAGAAAAACAAATATATATATACTGTATATATCTATTTAATATTTTCGATTGTCTGTGTGTATGTGTGTGTGTCTGTTCTACATAGGCGGCCGCAGTTTTGGACCTGGGGAGCTTAAACTTTGCATGTGGGTGTCAATTGACCTGGGTCAGGTCATAGAGGGGGCGAGCCCACGATCGGAGGTCGTTTCGAGGCCGAAATTGAAAGATAAAAATTAAAATATAAAAAATGAAAAAAAGGGCCGTTTGGGGCAGAAGGAGGCCTCCGATCGAAAAGGTGTATGGAACGAAAGTTGTTCGCAGGCCCCAAAAAGGGGGTACGGATGAGGTCAGATCATAAATCGGAGGTCATTTAGCGCCCGAAATCGAGCTCGCCGTTTAATGAGGAATAGGGATGTCGAGGTTGGTGATTATGGTAGTAGTAGTATTGTGATGATTGTGGTGATGATGGTAATTATGGTAGTAGTAGTGGTGGTAGTAGTGATGGTGATTATGGTGATTACCCGGGCAACGCCGGTACCCCTGTTAGTATATATATATATATATATATATATATATATATATTGCTATAAAACTGACTTGAAAGGGGTATTAAAGGGGAAGTCACATAAGTTACGAAGTTCATTATGGTGAGGGCAACATGTATTATAACTCATATCACATGTGGGAAAAAGGTACTTTGTAAGGAAAAGTGAGAAGTAACAGAGGAACAAAAAATGGTTGTAGTACATAAATAACTTCCTTCAGATATTCATATTTTAAAATGTCATATATTTTGTGCTGATTTATTCATACACATAATCTTTAACGAAAGTGAAATGTGTTGGTAAACATTTAGGCTCCTTATCCTAGTTATTAATGACAAATAAACACTGTACTATGAAAATCTGGACTACCACTTCAAAGGTAAGTATTTAATCTTTCTTTAGAACCCGTTAACTTGTGCAGCTTAAAACACCCAAGAAGTTGATATAGGCTGTGTTTCTTAAAGGCCGTCCGTCGTATCTTAGTCCCGGGGTTGAAAGATTCCACACACTTTTCCACACACTATATTTAACTTCTTAGGTAACTTCTGAATAAATCTTGTGATCGTAAGATAAAACTACTTGAATATTCATAGCTGATAACGCGGTGAATAGTTAAGAAGGTAAGGTAAATAGGTATTATTCACTGGGACCTGCTGGATATTGTAGTAGGTCAACTGGACGTCAACAACATTTGCTGTGAAGTATTAATACACTGATGGACAGTATACAAGGGGGCAGATACCAGATAGACATGTTGTGAAGTATTAATACACTGATGGACAGTATACAAGGGGGCAGATACCAGATAGACATGTTGTGAAGTATTAATACACTGATGGACAGTATACAAGGGGGCAGATACCAGATAGACAGAGCACTGCACTACAGTGTGTTGTTGTTACCATGAATATGGACCAGATAAAATAGTTCTGTTTATTAACATTTTAGGGTATATAACTCTTTAAATGGTGGAAACATTGTGTAATATATAACTGCGTTTCCCCTAACATAAATTAATTAATGTAACCTCCATCACCTTGGTTACTTTCTACAAGTTCCCACTAAAGAATATGAATAGTAGAAGAACCGTTATGGTACTCTGTCATGCTACACTGCATAATGATGAGAGAGAGAAAGAGAGAGAGAGAGAGAGAGAGAGAGAGAGAGAGAGAGAGAGAGAGAGAGAGAGAGAGAGAGAGAGAGAGAGAGAGAGAGATAAACTAATCTAGTTTTACATTAAGGGGACAGTTGATATTTATTCATGTATTTTTTTAGTTTCCTCGCTAGATCTTCATCAAACTATAACTATAGTATAATTGACGCTCGTGTTGTTCATGTTTTATATAAGTGGTAAATGTATATCAACTAGATAGATAGATAAATAGATAGATATATATATAAGGGAAATACCAGTGTTTATAGAAGCCATCCATCGTGTCTATGTTTATTGCTACGTTTCGGAGACACTTATTCCATCGTCAGGCAGGTCTAAAAGAACATATACACGTGCATATATATATATATATATATATCATATATATACGGTATATATATACCGTATATATATATATATATATATATATATATATATATATATATATATATATATATATATATATATACCGCATATATATATATATATATATATATATACAGTATATATATTATATATATATACAGTATATATATATAATATATATATATATATATATATCGGATATATATATATATATATATATATATATATATATATATATATATATATATATATATATATATATAAACGATATTCGTAGAGCCTAAGCAAAATTACATAGTTTGAACAATTAAACAAACAAATAATTATAGACTTAAATATGGACTATGAATTAACGACATAAAATCAGAAACAAAATAAATAACAAACTCACAAACTATATATATGTTATAACAAAACTCCTAAACAATATTCATTTCACCCCTCGAACCTTCCACTGCTCACAATGTATCATCTTCTCTCTTCACTTTCGCTTTCACTTCTCGCTTCCGGACATTTCCTACTTTTGTGTTCACATTATAGTCTCATCCTGTTCACGCCCTTACAATTTATTTACTCTTATTTCTTTCTCTTCACCTAATATTTATTAACTTTCCGTATGCCTCTCCTTAACCTTCGCGTTCTTCCACATACTATATTACATTGTCTTCTATCTCTATCTTCCTAGTATATATGTTTATCCCCAGTATAGCCATATAACCCAGTATGCGCACCCTACGTTTTACACTTTAAACTTAACCCTTAATTAGCGGCTCACCACATAAGTCGTATTTAATAAAGCTGGACTATGTGGCGGCGCTCGACATAGGTCGAGTGGCAATTTCAGCACGTAATGTTGCTGAGAGAGAGAGACAAGTGGTGGCAGGAGAGTAGCGAGCGTATGACTGCTCCAGACCACCGCGGCGAACATACTGACACGAATCCCAGCTCCCTCCTCCCTCTCTCACTCGCTATATAAGGAATTGTATCGGGAAAGTGGCTAATTACATGCTTTTTGCACTCGCGTTGCACGGTTATTGCAAGAAAACTAGCCATCATAAAAGGATCGTTATGGTGTCATTCGAAAGCTCTGTTTATGCCCTTTCAGGGATAGGTACTTGTTTTACGTTCTGGGTCTTATTTAGGCATGAAAATGATCACGTAAACAGCCCTATTTTGGCTAAAAACACCCCGCTGGGCGGTACATATAAATAAACCGCATAGGCCGCTCGTAAGGTGTTAAGTTACGTTAGGTATTTCTCACTATTATTTTTCTTCCCACATTTTATACAGAAAACAATAAGGCGCATTCTAAAAAAAAACAAAAAACACAAACAAAACTATGTTTATCTTACTGACTTCTAAGACTTTAGGGAATTGCAGAAACGAGGATTGCGTGCCGGCACGTACCCTATTATATTGATATATTTTGAAACACAAATTATCAAGTATACAGAGAGTATATATATAGGGGAGGTGTGGTGGAGTGGTCATGCCACTGGACTGGTAATCCAGTGGTCCCAGGTTCGAATCCCGATGTATCAATGGGAAGATATTATTGGGATGGAATAATATTTATGTACTGTACCTAGTATCAGTGCATTACCACAAAGCCCACCGAAACGCCAAAAAAATACCCTCATCGTTCCCTGATTAACCCTTAACTGGCGGCACCCGGCTATTGTCGAGTTAAATAAATGTGGCCTATGTGGCGGGTCCCGGCTATTGTCGAGTGCAATTTTGAGCACGTAATGTGCTCTGAGAGAGAGCGGAGCAGTGGGAGGAACGTAAGTTACATCATGACCGCTTACCACGGTGGCCGTGGAGCTACTGAGCTGTACTCCTTTGTACTCCACCCTCTCTCATTCGTTTCACACGTAATAATGTAAGAAAATGATTGTATTTTACCGATTTTGCCCATCGGTTGCACGATCGTTGCAAGACAATCAGTGATCGTAGAAGGATGGTTCTGGTGTCATTGGAAAGCTGAATTAACGCCCTTTCAGGGATACATACTTGTATTACGCTCTGGCTCTTGTTTATGCATGAAAACGAGCACGGAAACAAGCTCGTTTACGGTAAAACCCCCCGCTGGGCGGCAAATCAAATACACTCCTCCACCCGCTCTTAACCCATTGGCTGCGGCTATGTTTGGGCTATTTTGGGCATATTCAGGCAGTCTTGAATGATAAATCAAGCATCTGGATTAAATGAACTGTATTCTGCCAAAAACTAGGCGAAAATAGCTTCAAAATGAGACCAGAACGGGCCCCGTACGTGGTCTGGTTCACCCGCAGCAGTGCCAGTGAAACGCGGGAAACCCGCTATTTGGTAGCATTCGCTTGCTTGGCTACACTGTTGTGAGAGAGAGAGAGAGACCCGCGTGAGAGATAGTCTACCTCAGTGAGCCGCTCGCTGCTCTGAGGGACGGAGGTGGGCCCCTCAAGCTCCCGCCCACTGACACTAAATTTTTACGGTTTTTACAGGCTTTTAAAGCCTGGAAATTGCTGTAACTTGCCAGGACGTTCCAAAACGTCACCCGCAGCGAAAAGGTTAAGGTGTTAAATAGCACTGTATGAACATTCCCATATTCAAAATATGCTATAAAGGTGCAAGTCCCAGTGAGTTCATTGCTCAATAGATGGCGTTATGAGAGTGAGGGTTCAAGTCTAGGTGGTGAGACAGTGAAGCACTGGAGTGAAGCAGTTTCAGAGATGTGGCTGCTTCGAGCCATGGGTGCACCTGTGCATCTTGCCAAGGCAAGATATCGGGGGCTGGTTGTGTCCCAAAGTGCTTCACATGTCTCACTCCCTAGACTGGAACAAGACCACACTGGCTTCGCCATTCAATATACAGTTGAATGTTCAGGCTCTCAGCCTATGCCCGAGAGGGAGTATTTGGAATATAGAAAGGAAAAAAAATATATATATATATATACCTGTATATACAGTATATACTGTATTATATATATATATATATATATATATATATATATATATATATATATATATATATATATACCTGTATATACAGTATATACTGTATATATATATATATATATATATATATATATATATATATATATATATATACAGTATATACTGTATATATATATATATATAATATATATATATATATATATATATATAATATATATATACACCGGTATATTATATATATATATATATATTCTATGTAAATGAAGGAGACAGAAGGCATAACGTTGGATAACGTTGGTGTAGTGACCACAATAGACAGGATCTTCCTTGAAACGCTTCTGCAGACCCCTTAGGCGATCCGCTGCTAAACCATAATTCGAAGGCAGCTTCTCTTTATGTTGGTTCCATGGCAGTCTGACTTCATATTGCTGATTCTGTGCAGAGTATGTTACATAAGAACATAAGAAAATGGGAGTCTGCAGAAAGCCGATTGGCCTAAGCAAGGCAGATCCCTGTCCCACACAACCCCAATTCAATTACAAAGCCCAATTATAGGCTTCACACTCTAATACCCTGAGGATCATCTTACCAAAACGGTTAGAGATTAACGCAGGATTATGGGGGTCTGCAGAGCGCTGATTGGCCCAACCCAGCTGATCCCCCTTCACACCCAACCCTTCTCGTCCATATGCTTATCCAATTTTATCTTAAAGCTCCCTACAGTTTTAGATCCCACTATAGCACTTGGTAGTCCATTCCACCCATCTACAACTCTGTTACCAAACCAATATTTGCCTATATCTTTTCTGAAACGAAATTTATCTAATTTGAAACCATTGGTACGAGTTCTTTCGCTATCACTGAGCTCTAGTACATTTGTCATGTCCACTTTGTTAATCCCACTAACCCACTTGAACACCTCTATCATATCCCCTCTAACTCTGCGTCTCTCTAACGAATGTAAACCAAATTTCTTCAACCTTTCTTCATACGAAAGATTTCTAATATTATGGATAATTTTTGTCATTCTACGCTGTACTCTCTCCAATGAATCTATGTCCATTCTGTAATAAGGACACCAAAATTGGACAGCATAATCCATATGGGGTCTCACTAATGACAAGTAAAGTTTTAAGATAACATCAGCAGTTCTGTTACTCACACTCCTAGAGATGAACCCGAGAATCCTGTTTGCCTTATTACGAACGCTTATACACTGTTTTTTCTAGGCTTCAAATCATTGCTAACAAACACACCTAGATCTTTCTCACAGTCTGAATTTTCTAATTCTAAATTAGCTAGTTTATATTTAACATTTGTTTGCATCTTCCCTATCTTTAATACCTTGCATTTGTCAATGTTAAACTTCATCTGCCAATTTACTGACCATTCATGTAAGGTATCTAGATCCCTTTGGAGGCACTCTATATCGCTATCTGAATCAATTGATCTCCCTATTTTAGTATCGTCTGCGAATTTACTTATCCTACTAGTTATACCTAACTCTAGGTCATTTATGTATATAAGAAACAACAGGGGACCTAATACCGATCCCTGGGGGACACCACTTTTGACTGCTCCCCATTCTGACTTGGTACCATTTATGCTGACTCTCTGCTTCCTACCAATTAGCCATGACCTAATCCATCCTAACAACGCCCCACCTATGCCATGTGCCTCAACCTTTCTCATCAATCTTTCATGAGGGACTCTGTCGAAAGCTTTACTGAAATCTAAATATATAATATCATATGACTTGTCATTATCTACTGCTTCATATACCTCTGAGAAAAAACTAAGCAAATTAGAAAGGCAAGACCGTCCCTGAGTGAATCCATGCTGAGAAGAATTGATTAAGTTAAATGTTTCTAAGTGGTTTCTCATTTTCCTAGCAATAATTGACTCTAGTAGCTTTCCTATGATTGAAGTGAGACTAATGGGACGGTAATTGGATGCTATTGATTTATCACCTTTTTTGAAGATCGATCGGAACTACATTTGCAAGCTTCCAAGCTTCTGGAACTATACCTGTTTCTAATGACTTGTTAAATAGAAATGTTAATGGGTAACTTAACTCATCTCTGCATTCTTTTAATACTCTAACATATACCTCATCAGGACCAGGCGATTTATGAGGTTTCAGTCTGTCAATTTCCTTAAGCACATAATTTCTACTTATAGTAACCGTACTTAACCTATTATCTATACTATCGCTGTATACCTTACGGACTTCTGGAAACTGTGCCAAATTTTAATTAGTGAAAACGGAAAGAAATTGACTATTTAATGTACTGCACATTTCTAAATCATTTTCTGTCATTTCTCCTATCGAAGTTTTAAGGGGACCAATTACATCTCTAACCTTGGATTTATATAGTTGGTAAAAAGCTACTGTCTCCTTGTATATGTCCAACGCAGTCATGTTTTCCTTTGAATCTTCATTTGGAGAAATAGCTAGATGATCCAGTTCCCACATATATTTTAATTCATTATGACATGGATTACTTGATTCCGTGGATATATATTGATCCATCGGGGTGACCGCAACTTTCAAAATTGTAACTACCTCTACTTGGGCGCTAGACTTGTCGCCATGGCAGGAGCCACTTAGTGCATAACCAAATTTAGTGGGCAAGAGAATTATGTCACCCTCTTTCTTGTACCCTGGCCGCACTAAGTCATAATAATAATCAGCACCATCCAACAAGTCCAGCCGAGATGTCTATGTCATTAGAGGATCAGCTAATTTGTAACCTTTGTTTCGCAAAACTCTCATGTCTGCTTCAAGGCATTATGATCCTTTGTGATCCGGGAGAGTTTCTACCACAACTGCTTGTACAGGATAGTTTCTGCCCCGGAACTTGTATTTGAAGGACACTATTGGGTACTTTCTGCTCTCACATGCTCCGGTAAACCCTCTCAACTCTAGCTCTTCATCACCCACTTTCATATAATGGATCGAGTCCAGAGCGGAATTTAAGATGAAGGTGCGCTGTGAGCACTGATCCAGCAGTGTTCTCATCTTGACTGTTCCTCTCGATTCCTTAACTGTTGGCAGCATTACAGTTGGGAGGATAATACTAGTCTTCTTTGACGACACAGACATCGTGGTAGTTTGCGTCTTGGTCTTTGTTACCTGTCGAGGTTTTTGCTCCTTCTTTGCACCGTCCCATTGAGATCTGGACTGACAGAGGATATGGTAGTGTCTGTTTTGACAGAATTTGCAGTTGAAGATGTCAGGGTTCACAAAACCATTACTCCCGTGGGTTGAAGATAAGCACCCGGTGCAAAGGTTGAGTTGCTTTGCGCGTTTTACTTTCAGAGAACTGGTTTTGAATTTGCTACACTTAAACCATGCATGTGCCCCTTCGTACAACTTGCAACCCCTCCTTCGCACCGAGGCCTCCTGCACTGCAAAGGATGCTGAAGCAACTGGTATGAGTGGTGTAGTCCGTTCCGCTACACTTTCCATGTTAAACACTTGTGTCTGGTAAGCCTGGACAAACCTTTCTAGGTCCAGACCTTCTTCACCTAAAGTTCTCTTTAATGTTTCCTTTAGTGGGGATGGCAATTTATTCATGAGAATTACAACACTAGCTTCATGAAGGGTAATTTGTAGGGTCTCTATTGACCTCAGTGTACTTTCAAAACTATCATAGAATCACTTTAGTTCCTCGACATTGTACGAGGGAGGATTCAATGTAGTAAGGTTAGTTATATGTGCCTCCTTAATTCTATCCCTGTGCCGATAGGTTTTCTTTCGAAGGGCAACAGCTGTTTGGTAGCTGGCTCCCTCAATTGCGAAACCTTCAATGAGTTGTTTTGCCTCGCCATTCAGTTGACCTCTTAACCCGTTGAGCCCCGGCTAGTTATAATATTTTGTTCACCCCAGTCCCAAGCCATTTTCACTTATTTTTTTTGTTTGCTAAAATGGAAGACAAGGATGAGAAATGAAAAAAAAAAAAAAAAAATCACCTGACATTTTTTTTGGGGGGGGGGGGGAGCCTCAAAAAAATTTGTTGAGCCAAAATGGAAGAGAATGGTGAGAAATGAACACAAAAATAAAAATAAACTCATTTCGGTCATTTGGGGGGCGGGGGGGGGGGGGTTCAATAGTTCGTCTCCCCCGCATGACCACCTGCCCGGGAGCACTAGGGTAAAATCTGAGTATGGAATTGTACGGCATACATCCTAAGGAGTATCTCACATAAATCTCAAGCCTCTAGCTCCCATACGACCGGAGTAATGAAGGTTCAAAGTGGCGGTGAACTAGGGGTGTAAACTATCCCCACTAAGCCCACCACCACCAGCCGCGCGGCTGTCTCGGCCCGCTCACACCTACTGGCCCGGCTCCTACACACACTACGGTACCTCCCCCTCCTATTCTCCCGCCATTTCCTACCTTACGAGCCACGTAAGTGTTTTTTATATGTCGGACGCACGTGATGCGTCGCTGGGAGTTGGTGATCAAAGACTGCCGACGCAACACGTGCGACGCTGGGTCTCAACGGGTTAAGTAGGTGAATTTTTAGATGTCACTGAGCTCCGCATTGCTGTGAACACTACAGTGGAACATATCCCAGAATCCCAGCCATAGAGTGGGATCACTGTCAAACACAGGAAGGGTTATTTTCGGCAATCTTATACCGGCACTTCTGTTGACTGCAGCACGATTTGGCTCCTTGTGTTTTAGCTTACCTTTGAGGAGGATGATAACTTTATCAAGACACTCTATATAATCCACGTCTGTTTCTATATCAGCGAAATACTCGGCGTCATCTTCATAGAGCGTTTCCATTTCGCGGCGACATAAATTTAAATCTTCGAGCTGTCTGAATACCGAAGCCAATTTAACCTCAATCGCATCATTATCTGCATTAACTAAAAATGTAGTAATATCTTTGGTGATCCTAGTCAAACCACTCTTGATACCCACCTTGCGTCGTTTGTACTGGGACAGTGTCAACGACATGATGGCAATACACAGGAAACAGAATAGAATAATACTACTGTATATCTTATCTATATGGACGTAAAGCGCACTCAGAAAGTTAGCTGACGCCAATAAAGGCAAGATATAGGGAACCCCGACTTAAACGTAAATTAATTAAACGTATGATGCCAGGGTAGGGCAATAAGCAGGAAATATGACGCGGAACGCAATAATAAAAGTTAACGGACAACGCATAAGGATCTCCACACTTTAATTTAAATGGTAAACTTTACATAATATGCGGCAAAATGTTGTTAGAGCACACTAAGCAAGGGAGGTCAAAAGGGTGTATAATAAGCCAATTTAAATTGTAAACCTATAATAACTAGGCTAGCACAACATGTTTGTGGTAATTACCCCCTTTAAATTTAGTTAAGACCAAACAAATTCAATTTAACCCTTATAATACTACTTTACATTAATTTAAGTGTTGCAATTATACCTAGCCTATAGCCTACCACCTAATTATTGCTCAGATATGCGTGTACCTTAGAGAAAGTACCCGCCTCCCATTCCTCATCCGACAGGTCCCTTAAAGCCTGAACATCTCCCAGCTTTGTGAAGTGCTCCTGGTCAGAAGCCACGACCCTCTTGAACAGGGCTTCGCTGACATCGTATGTTAGATGTACGCCATCTTCACTGTAGTCTCCGTCCCGTACTTCCATGGACTGGTAGCGGGACTTAGTGAAAGGCAGTACTTTCTTCAGCCAGCGATTGACCCCGTTCCTGATACTTTTGTATCGCTCTGCCGTCAGACCGCGGGGCGCCGGTCTCGCCTCCAGGCCTATAATTTTACAGGCCCCTGAGATTGATTCAATCTCTTTAGCTAGGTCCTGGATGGCTTTGGCGACAGAGCGTATATCAGTCTCGGGATGGATATCGTTTCCTCCCAAGATTAAGAAGGTCAGGTCCGGTTGGTATCGGACGTGGCTCTCCCAGGCCGCAGAGGACTTAATATTGTCCACCCTAGCACCCCCTTGGGAAAATGCCTTAACCTCAAAAAATGGGTGGAACACAGGTTTATCTACATAGACCTCCCTAACGTAGCTGTAGCCTAATATAGATACCTTCCTAATAGGCTTGGGGTAGCGATGTAGAGACCGAGTCACCACCTTGTTAAAGTCCTCCCCAACCCCCCACGCTAAAGGCTCCAGTCGGAAACACATGGCGGCGGCTCATATGGTCGGGCGAAATAAGCGGGACCCGGCGGAAATTAGGCCTCAGACAACCAACACGATCTCGCAAGCCCACAGGGGACACCAGGGAAGAGGAAATAGGGAACAGAGAAAAGGAATAGCTAGGAAATAGTAGACGATAGGAAAGCAGAAGAAAGAAAAGACAAAGAAGAAAAGATAGCATAAGGCAAAAGTCAGAGGTTACGAAGGACCATATTGTGAGAATTCAAGAGTAAACAAAGCGGAATTTACCTATAAACTCACAATAGTTAACTTACTTTATTGGTTGATAGGGATAGATAGCTCAATGATAGTGGTAGGAATAGATAGAAGATATAGTGGCCACTAAGATATAAGAATTAGGATGACTTAGCAGGAAACAGGTGGTTGTATTGGAGCTGCTAGAAGGAGATCTTGATGAGGTCGTAGGTAAAGCGAGTCTAAGGTTTGTGGCGATGAACCCGCCAGTTCCAAGAATGACGCATGCGCAGTTATCTTATCTACCAATGCGTCATTTAACTAACTACAAGATATACCGGATTTATTATAATGACAACCAGATATAATAATGAATAATAAACCCATATAAACTTAATATGAAATAGTATATATCTTTTATATAGATATATAACTTAGCCTAGTACTGGCGCCTAATTTGAACTTCCAGTATGTTTACTTAACCTAAACTGTCGAGTTACTTACGAGTCTCGACAGCATTGTTATATAATATTTAGCAGACGCTCTGGTCTAAGAGTTGTCACACGTGGTGTGGGACTTTTCCGAGTCCGTGCCTGCTACTTCCCCTAGGCCGTGGGGTATGCTTCGCTCGACGCTGCTTCTTCAGAGGTAAGAATAAGTGATTCATGATGTTAATAATTATGAGCCTCGTGGCCAGCCTCATTAGGGGTGATTCTTAGTTGGCTAGGGGTACGATTATTACTTTAATATTAATATTGTAGCCCTAAGATGTATTGTGTGTTGTCATGGGGTATATTTACATGATAACATAATGGCAGGAGACGTCCTGTCTATTTGGTGGGTTTTTTGCGGGGGTCTGACTTTCACAAATAAGTCAGTCTCCTGCAAAAGTTTGTTTTTTTCTACCGGCGATCTTTCTGTGTATTGATGCCGGGTACTCGCCTCGCAGGCGAGAAAGTAACTTGCCAAAATTGCCCAGAGTGGTGTGCTATACCACTATTCCCGGCGGAAATGCTGATTCTCAAGGGAATCTCGGCCCGGCCGAGTGAACTCGCCCAAACCGATAAGCCTCACTCGGCATGACCAGACTTAGAAGCGCCTGGCGACACAGTCCAGTGAGATTAATTTTCTACCCTTCAAGTCTTTTAGATGATGGGATAGAGAGCTTGACAGGTTTTTAAGGGCCGGTGACACTTTGTCACAGGTAAGCAGTTCAAAAGACGACAAAATCTTTAGTTGTTTTGTCGCAGACGAATACAGCGGAAGGTTAGAATAGCAGTGGCTATAGCTAATTTTCCGGCGTATTTGTGAGAGTAATGATGTGTGTACCTCTCGGTTTATCCTTATGAGCATTGATTCCTGGAAGTCTTACTTTCCAGATCGAAGCACATCTGTAGCGACCCAGGTCAGCAGGGAAAGGAGCCGATCCCGGCTTGGGGGGGTTCGTAGCTCCATCATGCCTTACGTTGTACTATGCGCTACTCCTACTTGCTCTCATATACCTGTTTTCGCACAAAAACTTTGTCTCAAGTGCGTAAAATGCCTCGATAGATCACAAGGCATTTGGGTACCTAAAAGGTGCGCCGTCTGTTCAGAGCTTCGTTCAAATTTATTTGAGAAGAAAGATAAGTAGCACTCAAAGAAGTAAAAAACACTTTTAATGCTTATACGAAAGACATTGCCCATGAGGCCCTGCAATGTGACGATGAGGCACTTTGGGACCATTTAGTAATAAAGTCACCTATGTTTAAACTTACGCCGGCTAAATCCACAAAATCTAAAACTAAAACTAAAGCTCTTTCAAAAGAGCTAGTGAGTATTGATGATAGTAGCAATTCTAGCGAGGCAACCCCCGCCCCCCCCCCCCCAGCCACCGCAAGAGGGGTCGTTCACCATCACCGAGTGACAGCTCAAGGTCAAGGTCAAGGAACCCCCTCAGGCAAGCTAGACAATCTTCAATAGAGTCTTCGTTTAGGTCTCATAAGAGGCGGAAAGATGAAGAGACAACTTCTAGCCAAAGACAAGCGGAAATGGGACATAAGAGTTCCCGCAAGGAGGAGACGCAGTCGCGGTACCGGCCTACGCCGGAGCTGCGGCCACTCGCCTCATCCTCCAGCTCCACGGCGCCTAACGTCCAATCTGGCAGTTCGGATGCAGGGATTGAGTGGACTGAGTCAACTCCTAGAGAGGAATCTAGAGAATCATTAAGTGTTAGTCAGGATGTACCCTTTGCTATACCAAAACTGAACCTACCTAGCACAGGGCCCCAAATAGTGTCACGTGTATTAGCGGAACAGTATAGGGGCTATACATCAACTAGATATTAGGACCTTATTAGTTCGCAAGATAGTCAAGTAATACTTGATTCTCGACCACCTATTCTGGGTAGAAGTGTGTGGAGGCACTCGGAACCCTCACTCAGGGAAAATCAGGTAAGGCTCCAAGACAGTACCAGGGACAGGGAGGATATTGAAATTATACCTTCCTCAGTGCCGGACTTAACGTGGCCACCCTTTACACCACTGTCAGTTCCACAGCAACAACCGTTGGAACCGGTACAGGTGCAGGAAGAGCCGGAAGTGATAGAACTAACTTCAGCTCAACCGCTATAGATAGAGAAGGGTTCAGAAGTGGGATCAGAGTCTTCTAAAGAATCACAGAGTAAATATGTAACTACTGATGATTTAGAGTATATCTTGCATAATGTCATGTGTCAATATAACATTCCAAAGGCTCAGGACACCCCCATAGCTCCGCCGGGTGCTCCCCTGATAGGGTCGACTGTGCGGCCTCTAGAACCCCCACACTTGTCCAATATAGATCATTCCCTCCATGTAACGTAATCCCGCCGAACACCACGGCAAGTAGCACGGCAGTGCCAGCCTCCTTGTCAACCTCTAATGTTCGTGTTATTACAGATGTAACTCCTCCCCCTCTCGACAGAACCCCACATAGAAAAGGCCCTATGCCACTTTTATATGGACCGAACTGCTCGTGGATTCCAGCTATTGCACGGAACCCGGGCGTAGCACAGCCTACACTACAGTATTGGGGGAGATCCCAGTGCCTAGTGCCTGGGTGATAGAAGTTAGCAAGAGTAAGAAGCTAAGGGCAAAAGATTCACAGGGACGAGTATTAGATGTTACAATCAAAGCTATTCCAACTGTGTATACTCCTGATGTTTTCATGTTCTCTTCTACTCCAGCATTACCGCCCGCCTCAGCTGCACGACTGTTTGCAGACTGGACTAAGTCGGACGGCATGAACGATGTGAAATCGCTTCAAGCTATTACGCCGAAGTTGAATCAACTCCAGCCCTAGACCAGTCCCATGCCCCAGTTCTGCAGGTGGGACAGGTAGGTGTTGGCCCGTGGGTGGACTGGGAAGTAGAAGCTTAACTGTTTGCGACAACTATAACTTCAAAATCATCCCACCAAATCCCCCAAGATAATCATTTATGGTTTTCCATGCCCATTAATAAAGCAGGAGGTGTGTCCCCAGCCCTATTTGATTTCTTGTCGGCTCCCAAATTATCTCTCTATGACTTACAGGAACCCTACTCAACTCCGCCTCCTGCACACTTAGACAGAGATTTTAAATTGCGTAATAAAGCTTACAGACTTTTTTCCCAATTCTTGTTGAGCCGCCAAATAGCCCAGTCCCTCACGAGGACAATAGCCGCTATATCTGACCAAACTGTACGGAAGGCCACTGAACTATCTAGAAGGCTTCTGTTACAAAATTCTATTCAATCTATGGGCAACATCCGGATAGCCTTGTCGGAGGCTGTCAGGGCATGCCAAGACTTAAGAGTGTACTTGGTGAAGAAGTTACCGGAAGACATTGGTCGCCGGGTAACTCTTTCACCAGTGTTGACTTCCTCTTTACTAAGCCTTGACACATGGTCAGCAGTGTACAAGATGGTGGAAGTCATGCAGTCCGGTCCCTCCCAAGCTAAAAAGGAGAACTTTAAGAAACCATATCCTAAGCCTAAAAACGAAGGTAAGTCACACCCTTCTGGTGCTAGACAGCCCTTTCAGGGTCCCACTTCTCCCCCACCACAAGGAGGGACCCAACACAGACCTAAACAGGGTAAGCACTCAGGTAAGTGGCATAAGAAGAATAGGCCACAACATAAGTCAGGACAGGGAACAGCTCAGACCATCCACAGCTACCCCTCCACTGGCAAAAAACTAGACAGTCACTCTCTCTCTCTCCCAGGACCTATCGCAGGCGAGTCGGATCCGAGGGTAGTGCCGCAGGACAAACCCAGTCAAATCACGGGGTCTTTCCGAGCGTGCCACAGGGCATGGCCGAAGAGAACATGGGCAAGAATAGTGGTACGCAAGGGGATCACCTGGCGGTGGCTCCGGCGACCTCGCTTACGTCAAACTCAGGAAGTCAATCATGTTTCTTTATAGGTAGAGTCACTAGTCCAAGAAATGATCACCAAGCATGTCATTGTCCTGGTCGACCCAAATTGCCCAGTATTCACTTCCTGACTTTTTTTAGTGCCAAAAAGGGACAGTGTTCAAATGCGACCAGTAGTAGATCTCTCGCATTTGAACAAATTTATTCAGAATGTACCCTTCCGGATACTCACTGTGAATCACATCAGGCTAACCCTTCCACCACTAGGGTGGATGTGCTTGTTAGACCTGACAGACGCCTACTGGCATGTCCCCATCAACAAACGGTTCCAAAAATTCCACGCCTTGAGGATCAGACGAGAGACTTATATCTTTCAAAGGATGCCATTCGGGCTGAACCTGGCACCAAGAGTTTTCACAAAAATAGTCAGGCAGGCCCTCATGCCAATGTTAAATCAGGGGATCAAGGTGTTGTGGTACCTGGACGATTGACTGGTAGTGGTGGAGTCAGAGAGTTTATGCAAATCCCATGTGAACCTTGTTATCAATCATGTACAAACCCTAGGGTTCAAGGTCAACTTGGCAAAGTCGCACCTTGTTCCCACACGGGCGATTCAGTGGATAGGGCTGGTCTGGGACACAGCCAATCTTATTCACAGTTAGAGTGTGGACAACCGCAACAGATTTTGAAAGAAAATATTTGTGTTTCTCCACAGTCTGAACTTGACGAGAAGAATATGGGAGTCTCTGGTCGGTTCACTCAACTGGATCCAACTAACGGTGAAGTGGGGCCGGCTGAAAGTAAAGAGATTAATCTTGGAAGGCAACAAATGTTTCCCGCTTTTGCCGGCGGGAAAATTATGGAAAATTCCTCCCTTAATTCACAGCTTTTTTTTTATTTTTTTTTAAGAGACAATGAACGGAGGAAGGAAAAACATAGATAAAACAAAAAGGTCCATGTGCCTAAAGGCATCCTCTATTCATAAAATGTTAGTAACAACTGGATTTAAACTTTTGTAGATTGTAAGTTTGTGGAAAGCAATTCGAGGGAAGTGAATTCCAAAGAGTAGTAGTTCTAGGGATAAATGAATTTTGAAAAGCAGAAGTTCTGCATTGTGGAGGAGAAAGTGTAAATTCATGGGCGCTCTCAGCTGCCCTAGTTCTACGGGGAAAGATGTGGAGAGGCGGCACAATTGAAGCAAGTTCCTCGGAACAATTGCTGTGAAACTATCTGTAGAATAATGCAAGGGATGCAACATTTCTTCGTATGGATAATGTAGGAAGGTCCTGTGTGATTGCAGGGTTATTGATTAATCTAATAGCTTTATTTTGAATTTTGTCCAACTGCCTCAATGCAACCACTCCACTTCCACCCCACAGAGGTGAACAGTAATCCATCTGAGAACGCACATAACTTTTATATATTACGGCCAACTGCTCGTCAGTGAAGAATTCTCGAACTCTGTACAGGAGTCCCAGCTTTGTAGAGGCATTCTTAGCAATGCCTCTAACATAATGTGTCCAGCTCAAGTTAGTAGTTAATGTTACACCGAGAATGTCAATACTAGGGAAAGTGGGAATATTTACATCATTAAAAAATATATGGGAGTCAGTGAGATTCTGTCAGTTAGAAAATTGAATGTACTTGGTTTTCTGTGCATTAAAGGAAACTAGATTCTTTTGTCCCCATTCATTCATTCTAGAAAGGTCCTGGTTCAGAGAAATTGCAGTGTTTATTTTTGAATTTATAAGATCAGGTTGGGTGAAAGAATTGGTAAATGTGAAGGAACTGTGGAGTGTTGAGTCATCTGCGTAGGAATGTATTGGATTATGAGTGGTAGATATGAGATCATTGATATGAATGAGGAACAGAGTTGGGGCCAAAACTGATCCCTGGGGAACACCAGCATTTATTGAGTGAAATTGAGAATAAAGGCCATCTACCATTACACATATTTTTCTGTTATGAAGGATAAACATAAATTAGTGGAACTAATGATGCAAGGCCGTAGTGTGACATCCTAGACAATAAGGATTGATGCCAGACTCTATCAAATGCCTTTGATATATCCAGTGCTATTGTATGTGTTTCACCATGTTGGTCTGTAGCTTGGTTGATTTGATGCGTAAGAAGGCAAAGAATGTCTGCAGTTGATCGACATCGTCTAAAACCATATTGCCTATCACTGATTAATTTATTATTCTCAAGATGCTTAATTATGTGATTATTTAATATAATTTCAAAGACTTTACCAAGAGTGGAAGTTATAGCTATTGGTCTGTAGTTTGATGGATCTGAAGAGGCACCTTTTTTAGGAACTGGATGGATGTTTGCTTCTTTCCAGGGTACTGGGAAGCATGAGGTATGAGTACACAGACGGAATTTTTTGCCAATACAGGAGCGAGCACCAAGGAGCAATTCTTAAGTACTATTGGAGGAATTTCATCTGGACCAGGAGCCTTATCTACTGAGAGATTCTGCAAAATAGTTTTGACATGTCTGGTGTGGATCTTAAGTGAAGGAATTTCAGGCGAATTAAAATTAAGTAGAGGGACATCTTGATTTATTTCATCTAAGGTTGAGTTGGTGGAGAAAATATCCGCAAGAAGGTTAGCTTTACCTCGTGGGTCACTTACAAGATTGCCAGTCGGAGATTTTAATGGTGGAATGGATGAAGCAGTAGTGAAGTTGGATTTGAATGAGTTAAGAGTAGACCAAAATGTTGTTATCATTTGGATTATTTAGAAGTTTATTTGCCTGCTTGTGGAGAAAGTTTGATTTAGTTAGGTTTAATACAGTTTTGGCATGATTTCTGATGTTTCTAAAGTAATTAAAGGCTTCATGTGTTTTTGATCTTGTGTATGCATTGTAGGCTCTTGCTTTTTGTTCAGTTACTCTAGCACAATTATGGTCAAACCATTTAGGTGAATTAGATCTTTTACTGTACTTTTGATGAGGAATAAAAGTTTCCATTCCAATTTTTACAAAATCTTGTATGTGGCTCAAGGTGGAGTGTGCATCATTAGAAAAGAAAGAGGTCCAGGGAATATCAATAAAGAAACCTTGAAGACCCTCCCAGTCTGCCCTATCGTAATGCCATTTAGTCACCAAAACAGGTTCAGAGTGGGAAGGTGTGGTAGGTGATAGACAGGTGGCCTGTATCAGACAGTGATCAGAAGATCCAAGCGGGGACCTCACTGTAACATCATAATTTTCTGAATTGGTTGTTAAAAATAAGTCCAGTAGGTGGGAATTAGGATTAGGATTATCTGGTACCCGGGTGGGTTGGTTGACTAGTTGAGTGAGATTAAATGAGTCTGCAAATAGCTCACATTCAAGACCAGCATCATCAGTCCTGGCTGAATGAGTGAGCCATTCAACATTATGGACATTAAAATCACCCAACACAGTGATTTCAGAAGAAGCATTTAAGTTGAGGACACTGAGTTGTGAGGACAGAGAATCAAAAAGACTTTGCTCTGGAGGAGTATTTGGGGAACGGTAGATGCAACATATGTATTTAAATTTACCAGCAGAAATTAATTTGTATATAGAATAATCAAAATAGGGACAATTGAAACTAGTAACCTCCTCCAGGGCAATTTCAGATTTTGCGAAGCAACATACACCTCCTTTAGGTCTGAAATTTTGGAGCAGTTGATAACCTGGAAAATTAAATCTAGACGTGCCAGATGTGGATGTTACTTGAGTCTCTGTCAAAAAAAGGAGAGTAAAGAAGAAATTGAAGAAATTGGTGTACAGAATTGATGTTAGAGTGAAGTCCCCTTATATTGCTAAAGAAAAAGCTGCACCGACGAGCAGCTTTGGGACGTTGCAATGCTCTTGACACAGCCGCATGATGACGACCGGGAGGGCCCTGTGTCAATGACCCAACCCTGCCGGGGGTGGATATCCGAGGGACCACCAGGTTTGCTCTTAACAATTATCGCTCCCGGTCTCGTACTTCCACTTGGAGACAATTGGCAACCTAGAGACCTCGCTTACTTTTGCCTTTTGGATATTCAGAAAGCTAAATGGTTGACTCCGTATGGGGACAGTGTCACTAATAAGTTACTTAATCAATATACTATGTCGACCAGGCGTCAATACCAATCACACTGGACAAATTTCACGACCTGGATAGTAGAGACAGCACAAACAGACAAGTCAGCAGCCTTGGTGTTTAAGTATTTGGATTATTTGTTTGAACAAAAGTGCTTTCTTTAGTTACACTAAAAAATCATCTGTATACCATTAGAACCGCCTTTTACGACCATATTGGTCTATCCATACCCCAGGCGGAGGAGAAAGTGTTCATGAGGCCGTGTTTCAAGCTTCGTCAGCTTATGCCTACCTGGTCACTGGACAAAGCCTTATCCTTGCTTCATTCGTGCGAATATTGTCATGCGCCGGATTTCGATTGAGTATTAAAGAAGGCTGTGTTCCTCATGGCATTGGCCACAGGAAACAGGGTGTCAGAGCTGGCGGCGATGACCAACGAACCTAATTGCCTCAGGTTTAGTATATTAAATGAACATGTGCAAATTGCCCCATCCCCCACATTTGTGGCGAAAAATGAGCATAGTGAACATGTATTTTCAGAATTTGCAATCCCGGCTCTAAAAAGGGGACATACTCATCATAACTTATGCCCGGTACAAGCTCTTAGGAAGTTTATGAGGGTTTCAAAGCCGCAACAACAGGGAGCATTGTGGGTTAATAACACAGGTACACGCATCACGAGGAGAAAACTAGCGTCCTTACTAGTCGATGAGATCAAAGAAAGTAATCCGGGTGTAGTGGGCCGAGCTCACGACATACGGAAATGGGCAGTCTCTTTACAGTTCTTACACAATTATTCAATAGAGGATATTGCTGATACCAAACTGTGGGCTTCCAACCATACTTTCTTAACTCGGTACCTGTCGGTGGCCCTTGATAAACCAACAATGACCTGTGTGGCCTTAAGGCAGCGGGTCTAGTAGGTCTAAGTGCTATCTTAATTTTTAAGTAAAAAGAAAGGGGGGGGGGGGGTTGCTGGAGAACTTGACATCTAGACCCTCTGCCGGACTATGTGATAAGATCAAGAGCTGTGATACTTAATGAGTCGAACTGGTTCTACAGTTCAAGACATTTTTATTATTTATATATAAGATAACTATCAAAGTTATAAATAGGAGATGGTATATGAAATTGTATAAATCTCCACTATGTACAAAGTTATTTTTAACCCTCCGGATCCGGGGGGCCTTCATATGAGGCGATTGTCGTGTCTGGGGGTATTCCTGAAAAATTGCTATCTTCATAATTCGATATCTACTGATTGAGACAACCTAGAGCAGTCAACTAACTTGCATAGTGTAGAATCAACCTTCGTCTGTAGACTGGCGTTGAGTTGACATCGCTACGACAAGTGGTTGCCGAGATATGATGATGGGAATGGAGGTATTTTCGCCTGTGTCCGAACTCTTCGCCGAGGCCTTGGCTAGCACGCACTAAGTCACTCGTTGCTTCAGTGGCTTTGGTACAGGTAGACGATATTATGTTTCTATGGTTATAATGTCATAGTTATTGTGTAATATATTTCTTTTACAACCATTATTGAGTTATGTGAAACATTTTATAACATATATTTTCGGCACTTTCACTGTTATTGGATATTATTGTGTCACTTTCACTCTTATTACTCTTCTTGTTATGAATTATTGTCACTCACTGTTATTATTGAGTTATTATTACTTGTTGTGTGTCACTTTCACTTACTAGGCTAGGCTAAGCTAGGCTAGGCTAGGCTAGGCTAGGCTAGGCGAGCGTATGGTACCGCATCTTCACTAACCACTTCTTCATCGTCAAAGTCATTCCCAAGTTCACTCAGTTCACTATATTCCCGAGCATGGCATTTACCATCGTCATTATCACCGTCATTATCGTCCTCATCGGTACTAATAAAGCCCAGAAACTCTAATCCATCCGCCACTTCACCCTCATTTTCACTAACCACTTGTTCTTCGGCAAAGTCACTCCCAAGTTCACTTGGTTCACTATATTCACTCAGTTTACTATATTCGCTTAGTTCTTGCAGAGTGTGTGCAACACCATCGGGACTAAGCACTGTTTTCTTGGTCGTTTTAGCCTTGCTTTTGTTAGGCGTACGGTACGCGGCGGCGGGCATCGATTCGGACACAGCGATTTTTTTTGGATGAGCTCCATCCATGTTGGATGCGTGACGAGAACTGATGCTGCATGTTAGTTTGTGCTTGGTGGCGCTGCGGTAGCCCACGCATAAACAAAAATCCGCCTGCGCGATTTAAACCCTTTGATTTTGATTTTGCCTCATATGAAGCCTCCCAGACTCCTAACCAAAATACGTTTTGCCTCATATGAGGCCTCCCTGATCCCAAGGGTTAAGGACATAAAATATACTAATATTTCATTTATGTGCCTTGAACATCAAACTATAGAATCTCAAAGTGATATTCTTTCCGATGTACATGAATGTGATGGCGGTGATGGCTTGAGTAAAGAAGGAGATTGGAGAGTTTTGGAGAGAGGAAGATAAAGTGGAGAAATGCGAAATAAAGTAGTAGGTGAAACGTTCTCGGGCTCAACCAAGAGTGCTCCATTGTTTATTTTTGGAATGATAAGTGTAGTAACTTGGTCAACTTCTTCTGGGCCTGCTGCTGCAGTCCTCTGGATCTCTGCAGTCAAGTCGCCGATGATCTTCTCCAGCTCAGCGGCGGTCAAGGTCATGGTAGCAGAATTCTTTGAAGTAATGCACTGCTACCTTTCCCAATGTTTTTGCATTTTATTGTATGTAAGCAATATACACTTATTTTGTTATATGATTCTTTTTCTCTACCTATAGGTAGTTGTTAGTGATGATATTGTCACGAATGTCCCCCTCCGGTCTTGAGATATCTGGTATATCGTCAATGATGGAGGGGCCACTAATAAATTATAGGTTTGATCCCCGAAGGGGAGAGGAGAAAACCTAATATTTAGTAGTGGCCCCGAAATCATTAACGATGTAGGGCCCTCCCAACCATCCCCTTCCTATTCGTTGATGTCTTGTCTAGTCTTGATATAGCATTGGAGGAGGAAGGTTGGAAGCACCGTCTGGGATAGAATCCACAACAAAGACATCCACAGGATGGGAAGCTGTTATATAACAAAATTAAGTTTAAGTTTAATTTTTATTTTTTATGAAGTTTTTTCGTAGTGAGTACCCAGTCATAAAGACGATTCCATAAGAGAATTAGCGTTGCACTTATGATGTAGGACTCTCTCTCCCTGCGGCGGGTATTTCAAATGCGCAAACCGCGGGTACTTGAAAGAGGACTATTATACTAATAGGCATATCGTCAATGATCTCGGGGCCACTACTAAATATTAGGTTTTCTCTACTCCCCTCCGGGGATCGAACCTATAGTAAGGTTCTTGAGATTGGTTTGGTAAACGTTGTCTTTCACGTGTCACACAAAATCGGTGGGTCAAGTATAATGGTATTTAGGCCTGATAACCTTTATGTCAATGTATCAAAAATGACAAACCCAAACCGATTCATCGACAGTCCAGCTCTGAGGATCCCCAAGTAAACAACTTATAAAAACTAAGAGACAATGCTATACATATTAGGTGTTTTGGTTTATCAACAGTCAATCTTTGAAAATCCCAAGGAAGAAGCAGGGCAGCAACAATTATAACTCAAGGGCTTTCATCTACAACGCAGGTACAATAATATTAATAATAATAGTATTTATGCTCCTGCAACCATAGAAGTGTCAGGCGTGAAGTAGTGCGGACTGCCGAAGGAAAAACACGGAAAAAAATAAAAAAATATGGTGGCGGACAGGGGAGACTGCCGCAGATCCGGAGGTGAGTTTATTAAATGCAACCCAGATGAACTGTTTGTACACATGGCAACTCCGCGTGTCTTCTGATACACTCTCAGCATACATATAAGAACAATCCGCTATTCTTGATATTTACTTTGATATGGAATAGGTTGGAGTGAATTATATTTGGTTAGACTGCCTAATGTAGATGTTACTTGAAATAGGAATGGTCAGAATGGGATTGCATAGAATATACTCGCAGGGCGGGGCTATAGTTTGGCTTTGGTATATTAGTTGTGATGGCTGCGTCCACAACAGGGAGAGTGGCATGAGGAGAAGGGGGAAGGGTGAGAGTGAACACAGAACGTGGGAGGAAGAGAAGCAGAAGAAGAACACAGTAAATACAGAACACGTGTATAGGTGTGTGTGTGGTAAAGGATAAATCACTAATGGTGAAGATCAGGGGAGCGATAGCGAGTGCAACAAGATCAGGGGAGCGATAGCGAGTGCAACAAGATCAGGGGAGCGATAGCGAGTGCAACAAGATCAGGGGAGCGATAGCGAGTGCAACAAGATCAGGGGAGCGATAGCGAGTGCACAAGATCAGGGAGCGATAGCGAGTGCAACAAGATCAGCGATAGCGAGTGCAACAAGATGAGTGCAACAAGATCAGGGGAGCGATAGCGAGTGCAACAAGATCAGGGGAGCGATAGCGAGTGCAACAAGATCAGGGGAGCGATAGCGAGTGCAACAAGATCAGGGGAGCGATAGCGAGTGCAACAAGAGACAGGCGGGAAATATTAAATAAAACAACCGGGGGTTGCGTCGACACCGTGTGAAATAGACCTTCGCTACAACTAATTGAACTGAACTAAATAGGGATGATGGAGTGGGTGGGGCAGCTATCTATTTCCTTGAGATCAACATCGTTTGCAATTTGAAGGGTTTCATGCATATACACTATAAGCTATACGACCTATGGTAGGAAATGTGATAATAATGTGCTGGATTGAACAACAAACTTTACTGTACAGTATAAAAGGCAGTGTGAAAGAAAATTATATAGCACTTTACCTACCACCACCACCACCATCTCTTTATCACCATCACTCCACACTCACCTGGAAAATACACAAACAAATTAGTCACACACATCAAAATACTCGGGTCATTCTTGTCAAGTGTTATTATTTTTACTTCATTGTTCGCCATCCTCCTTCTTTCTATTGTGACTATTCATGTATTTTGTATTTGAAATACAAATGGGTATATATACAGTAAACAATCATCGTAAAAGATGCTCAACTAACCACTTAATATTGTGTTTTGGACAAAACGAATAACGAGGCCAAATTCAACAAACACACATACTGGCAAATATTTCAAACATAAATATAAGAGGAATGCTACATATATCATGTAAATCCATATATCAGCAAGAACCTATTGGGATATATGTATATTCTCCCTAAATTATACTGTATGGTCAAAATAAATGCCCTGAAACAAGGAGATGCGAGATCAATGACACAGTCAATATTACCAACCAAGTATAGTCGACACTCCCAAAACTACTTACGAAACTAATTATCTACATACAAAACAAACTCTATATATTACTGCACGAGTGGATGAGTTACCAAATCGGCATGCATATGAAAGGTTTTCCTCTGTTTGTTTTCTGTAGCGCCAGGTCACACCAGAGGCAGGTTCAGAACCCAATTGTGTCTGCTAATCTTGTTAACTACCGAATTCCGGGCTGGTGGGAAGTTAATGATGATCACGGTTATCAGGGATAGTGTGGAGGAGGAAAACAGTCTATCTTAATGTATGATTGTTGGAGGTTTACCTTTAATACCGTCAATAGTGGTTACTTTATCTTCTGCAGTAATAATAGGATATGATACTATTGTCCGTAGATAAAATACAGAAACTACTATTGAACATATTGGAAGAATACAAGGGGGTATTGGAGTGGAAGTATATTGGTGGAAGGAAGACTAGTTATATGGTAGTGGCTGAAGTAAAAGTAATGGGAGAAAACCTGAAGTACAGGTATAGTAAATATATCGGATTTGGTGGTAAACAGGAGGAGGGGTAGGAAGTGTACGGATATTATAGGAGAGTAAATGGGATTAAATAGTAGGACAAATATGTGTGTAAGGTATATGGTTAATGAATTAACGATGGTAAACCTGAAGAAACAACTGTTAGGCAGTTGGTGCAGGGAGGTGTGGTGGAGTGGTCTTGCCACTGGCCTGGTAATCCAAAGGTCCCGGGTTCAAATCCCGATGTATCAATGGGAAGATATTATTGGGATGGAATTTGTGCTGTACCTGGTATCAGTGCACTACCACAAGCCCACCGAAACGTCAATAAAATAACCTCATTGTTCCCTGATTAAATAGCACTGTATGAATATTCCCATATTCAAAATATGCTATAGGGGTGCAATTCCTGGTGAGTTATCTGCTCAACAGGTGGCGTTGTGTGTGTGTAAGTGTGAGAGTCCGAGTGTAGGGGATGAGACAGTGAAGCACGGGAACGAGGTGGCTTCAGAGATGGGGTCGTTTCGGGCCATGAGTGATCACCTTGCCTCATGTGAAGGCAAGATGGCAGGTGCTCGTTGTACTCTACGTGCTTCACATGTCTCACTCCCTAGACTGGAACAAGACCTCACAGGCTTCACTGTTCATTGTAAAGCGGTGAATGTTAAGGCTCTCAGCCTATGCCCGAGAGGAAGTAAGTTGGAATATAGAAAAAAAAAAAAAAAAAAAGGCTAAATATCTTGGTAGGCTACATGATGGATATGAACCCCCTCCATCAATGATAACATATAGACAATTAACCCATCATATAATTATGTTCGTCTGGTCTTGCGTCAATTATGTCTTCAACTTTCTACTAACTAACCGTACGAATATACTGAATTTCACTCTTATGATATCTAGTAAGCGTAACGTATATGAAACACTAGCAGGGGTACCCGGCGTTGCCCGGGTAATCACCATAATCACCATCACTACTACCACCACTACTACTACCATAATCACCATCATCAATCACTACTACCACAATCATCATAATACTACTACTACCATAACCACCAGCCTCGACCTCCCTGTGCCTCATTAAACGGCGACCTCGATTTCGGCCGCTAAATGACCTCCGATTTTGGATCTGACCTCATCTGTACCCCCATTTTGGGGGGCTGCGAACAACTTTCGTTCCATACACCTTTTCGATCGGAGGCCTCCTTCTGCCCCAAACGTCAATTTTTTTCGCATGTTTTTCGCTCCCGTATACTACATAAGTTCTGCCGAAAATTTTATTAAACAAACGTGTCTCTGATTTCCACTAAACTCGCCTAAAACCATCTCCAACGCCTGGGCTTTCCAACGGTGCCCCACACTCCCACCTGGCACCAAAACTGTGGGAGGAGTTTAGTAACAAAAGTCGGGTAACTGATAGACAAACATTCACCTTTATTTATTAAGATAAAGGTTTACATGTTGTACTGCATGTGCAGACATAAAGTATATAAGTTTTATAAGTAAATTTAGCAGTATAAACATATTAGGATAATTAGACAGTATCACTGGTGCTAAACGTTAGATGTATACAAATTAACTATTGTGATATTCGGTAATGTATTGAAATAACTTGTATAATAGATACACAGCGACAAATTCCAAGTTCAAACCCCCGAACACAACCATAAACACAAACATGTGAAAGCTGCACACATTTGAACATAAGCAACATTAACACCACTAACAACACACAGTACAGGTGTAATGTATATGTGTGTGTGGTGACGTACAACAAAAGTTGTCCTGCAACGCCTTCCGTTGACAGCGAGCAAAACATTGCTTTGTGCGAGCGCTTTGCTAGGCTAGCAGCTCTGTCAATAGGCTGAACGGGACACTAGCTAGCATTTTTTTGCTTCACATATCAGCTGACCACACATAACATCCATCAATGAGTTTTCATATATATGTATTTGCTTAATAGAACACTGAAATTGCGAAATGTAGGCCTATCACACTCGACGAAAATATATTTTGTAACTATCGTATGAACCCACGGTCTGTGTAAAAGCGTATGCAAGAACATTATAGAGACTGGAATAAAACACTCAACTATATAATTATACTGTACACCTATATACGGTGAGACTAATATCAAATATAAATACTTGTTAATAGCTGTAGCCTAATGGTCTTATAGTGTATTATATTAAAGGAATAGTGTAGGCTATACACTGCACAGTGATGGATATTAGGCCTATGGCTTGCACCTTGCATTATTTTGTTTATTACGCCCACTTACGAGTTTTCATTGCTCATGTAGGCTACCATAAATATTGTTAAATGCATATGCGATGTATTGTTTTCATACTAAGTGACTACAATATTATTTGAGGATACTTTTTAAATAAAAATATCGGAAAAGTTGGTAAATATATCAGGACATAGTACTAGGCTATGCACAATTTTGTTTTCATTCTACACTTTTACAGTTCCATGTCTTTCAAAGTATGGTGGTGACTGTTATGAGTAACTGAGGATTTTCCGTGTTTGAATTATTAATAGTATTGTACAGATTACATTAAATATCGACGATATCGCTCATATTTAGTTATGTTCCGTGTTTGAATTATTAATAGTATTGTACAGATTACATTAAATATCGACGATATCGCTCATATTTAGTTATGTTCCGTGTTTGAATTATTAACAGTATTGTACAGATTACATTAAATATCGACGGTATCGCTCATATTTAGTTATGTTCCGTGTTTGAATTATTAATAGTATTGTACAGATTACATTAAATATCGACGGTATCGCTCATATTTAGTTATGTTCCGTGTTTGAATTATTAATAGTATTGTACAGATTACATTAAATATCGACGGTATCGCTCATATTTAGTTATGTTCCGTGTTTGAATTATTAATAGTATTGTACAGATTACATTAAATATCGACGGTATCGCTCATATTTAGTTATGTTCCGTGTTTGAATTATTAACCCTTAATTAGCGGCGAGCAACATAAGTCGAGTTAAATAAAGCTGGACTATGTGGCGGCGCTCGACATAACTCGAGTGGCAATTTCAGCACGTAATGTGGCTGAGAGAGAGAGACAAGTGGTGGCAGGAGACTAGCGAGCGTATGACTGCTCCAGACCACCGCGGCGAACCTACTGACACAAATCTCAGCTCCCTCCTCCCTCTCTCACTCGCTACATACTCAATTATGTACTGAAAGTACCGAATTACCTGCTATTTGCACTCGCGTTGCACGGTTATTGCAAGAAAACTATCCATCATACAAGGATCGTTATGGTGTCATTCGAAAGCTCTGTTTATGCCCTTTCAGGGATAGGTACTTGTTTTACGTTCTGGGTCTTATTTAGGCATGAAAATGATCACGTAAACAGCCCTATTTTGGCTAAAAACACCCCGCTGTGCGGTACACATAAATAAACCGCATAGGCCGCTCGTAAGGTGTTAATAGTATTGTACAGATTACATTAAATATCGACGGTATCGCTCATATTTAGTTATGTTCCGTGTTTGAATTATTAATAGTATTGTACAGATTACATTAAATATCGACGGTATCGCTCATATTTAGTTATGTTCCGTGTTTGAATTATTAATAGTATTGTACAGATTACATTAAATATCGACGGTATCGCTCATATTTAGTTATGTTCCGTGTTTGAATTATTAATAGTATTGTACAGATTACATTAAATATCGACGGTATCGCTCATATTTAGTTATGTTCCGTGTTTGAATTATTAATAGTATTGTACAGATTACATTAAATATCGACGGTATCGCTCATATTTAGTTATGTTCCGTGTTTGAATTATTAATAGTATTGTACAGATTACATTAAATATCGACGATATCGCTCATATTTAGTTATGTTCCGTGTTTGAATTATTAATAGTATTGTACAGATTACATTAAATATCGACGGTATCGCTCATATTTAGTTATGTTCCGTGTTTGAATTATTAATAGTATTGTACAGATTACATTAAATATCGACGGTATCGCTCATATTTAGTTATGTTCCGTGTTTGAATTATTAATAGTATTGTACAGATTACATTAAATATCGACGGTATCGCTCATATTTAGTTATGTTCCGTGTTTGAATTATTAATAGTATTGTACAGATTACATTAAATATCGACGGTATCGCTCATATTTAGTTATGTTCCGTGTTTGAATTATTAATAGTATTGTACAGATTACATTAAATATCGACGGTATCGCTCATATTTAGTTATGTTCCGTGTTTGAATTATTAATAGTATTGTACAGATTACATTAAATATCGACGGTATCGCTCATATTTAGTTATGTTCCGTGTTTGAATTATTAATAGTATTGTACAGATTACATTAAATATCGACGGTATCGCTCATATTTAGTTATGTTCCGTGTTTGAATTATTAATAGTATTGTACAGATTACATTAAATATCGACGGTATCGCTCATATTTAGTTATGTTCCGTGTTTGAATTATTAATAGTATTGTACAGATTACATTAAATATCGACGGTATCGCTCATATTTAGTTATGTTCCGTGTTTGAATTATTAATAGTATTGTACAGATTACATTAAATATCGACGATATCGCTCATATTTAGTTATGTTCCGTGTTTGAATTATTAATAGTATTGTACAGATTACATTAAATATCGACGATATCGCTCATATTAAGTTATGTTCCGTGTTTGAATTATTAATAGTATTGTACAGATTACATTAAATATCGACGATATCGCTCATATTAAGTTAATTGGCGAAAACTCAGGCATGATGGTCGGCTACTCTTGTACTGTAGGCTACCAGTATGCTTATTCAAACCGTCCACTCCATTGACACACAGGCTCAGAATACTTTAATGTTTTTTTACATAATATTCACTCTGGTGGCCTGTTAACTGAGAGTGTACCGTGGTGACCTGGGGCGGTATTGTCCATGTAGCCTATGTAATATTCACAATGATTCTGATGATAGGTAATGACTTTAGTGTTGCTTTCATATAGTAGCCTATATACAAATGAAGTAATTAATGGCGATGCCAACTGTAAAATTATATACTCATAGGAAGAACAATGGACGTCTTAATCGAGTATGTTGCAGTGTAGGCATAACATATTTATGGCAACATTCTATAGGGGTGCGCATGATGTCATATATATATATATATTTGTAATCAAGAATTATTAACTGCTGTACATCTGTATTCTCATTCAATACTATTAATAGTGTGGAAATAGGCAAAACCAATAATTTACACTTTCATTGCTCGCTCTGCTAGGTCAACCTAGCAACCTCTTTTGGCTGCTCGCTTTGCTAGCCTAGCAGAGCGAGCAGAGTGAGGAAGGAAGCAATGTCGTTCCGCTAGCCTCGCAAAGCGCTCGCACAAAGCAATTTTTTGCTAGCTGTCAACGGAACGCGTTGCTGGTATACTGAGTTCCGTGTATTACTATATATCATTAATTATTACAGGATATATTTGACTACTAACTAAATATAGTTTGTGAGAGCCTACCTATAAAATAATGATATTGATTTGTATTTGTGGAATTGCATACAAGTATATATAGTTTCGATAAAACTTAACTTACTTATGTTTTAATGGAGAATAAATAATGTTTTAATGTATGGTAAAACAAATATGTATTGCTCAACATTCGATAGCACCTAATTATAATTGTTTATACATACAAGGCAAGTACTCCGAGATCATGAATTTCCTCGCACAAAAATCATGCATACAGTATGTATTAGTTTATAAAATCATGCATACAGTATGTATTAGTTTATAAAATCATGCATACAGTATGTATTAGTTTATAAAATCATGCATACAGTATGTATTAGTTTATAAAACCATGCATACAGTATGAATTAGTTTATAAAATCATGCATACAGTATGAATTAGTTTATAAAATCAGAGGTAGATGGGCAGAGAGAGTAAGGTAGACCATAATAAGATGGAAGGATGGAGTTGAAAGGTCTATGAGTGATAGTGGGGCGGGAGAAGGGGCGCCGGCTGACAGATGACATAGGATCAAGGAGACCATTATATCGAGGGGAGTGAGGAGTCTAACAATAGATACATGAAGAGTTATTATTGTCAACACAATATTTGCAAACATCAATTCCCTGATAAATGCACACACCAAAATAATTATAATTAAATAAATGTGCGGTACTTGACAGAAATAGTTCATAATGTGTGGGTTTATGTGGATGGAAAACCGGAGAAGGCTATAGGAGGTCACTATTATAATAACTATTATCTAGTTATATGCAATAGATGGGCTAAATATCAGACAAACATATTTGAATTTGGTAAAGTAGAGTAAAACAATCAAAACATTAATATAATCACATTACAAAATTGAATTATGCTTCTAGAAGGATATACATTTTTCACCGTTGATTATATATAACACAGACAACTTCAACGCCAGCACTACACAACACCTACATAACACTTTCCAACTGTAACTATATCAACAATAGGTCCAACAGGTTATAACTTTGAGCCAGTGATTGCATGTGTGTCTGTGTGTGTTGGAAGGGGAAGTTAATATGACCTTGTAACTTCCTTCTGATGTGTGTGTGTGTGTGTGTGTGTGTGTGTGTGTGTGTAGTAAACATAGATTCATAAAATAGATTACCACCAAAGTGTAGTTGAAGGGAAGGGAAGATGGGGATGGGGATGGAAAGGTGGGGTAGGGAAGTGAAGGGAAGGTGGGGGTGGGAAGGGAGGGTGGGAGTGGGAGGGAAGGGAAGGTGGGGATAGGGAGGGAGGGGAAGGTGGGGTGGAGGAGTAAGGTTGGAGGCATAGAGTACAGATAGCCTACTGTAAGCGAATTAAGGTTGAACCCGGAAGTAATTAGCATCAAGACATGTTTGGTACCATGAGAACCGCATTTTCTTGTAGATTAACATACTAAAAGCCTCGCTTCATAGCTTTTGGGGAAATTTTCTTGCAGATGTAAACGTGAAGGGTGGTTTTTAGTATTTTTATTTTTATTTGTTCGGTTTAGTATCTTTGGTTCAATTGGGGGAAAAAAAAAAAAAAAAAAAAAGGAACAGTGGGTATTGGGTCTGAGTATATAGATAGATAGGTTCAATTGAACTATATTTGACAGGGATATTAATGTACTTGTTCTATTATCTTTAATAGAGTTTCCAGAGCTTTTCAGTACCAGTATATTTAAGAAATGACAGTTTGTATTCTTTGGATTGTATAATTCAGCTCTAATCAGGGGATAAAATAAGTGCAATCATGGGAGTGAAATACCAGAGTTTGTGTTTTATTGGGTGCAAGTTTCGATTTGAAAATTTGTTTTATCAATTTGTATTATTTTTAATTCTAATCTGTTGTTATTCGATCATTTTTCAGGTCATAGGTTGCAAAGTGGACACGAGCTGACCAGTGAGGAGTGTGAGGAAGGTAGTGGGTCGAATACACGAGATGGTACTGACATGGATGATGCATTACATGAACTTCCACTCCCTTTTTCACAGTTGTGAGGTTTTCATGTTGCGACTTTGGATATTTGCATTTAACACAGCAAAGTTCATGTAATGCATCATCCATGTCAGTATCATCTCGTGTATTCGACCCACTACCTTCCTCACACTCCATCACTGGTCAGCTCGTGTCCACTTTGCAACCTATGACCTGAAAAATGATCGAATAACAATAGATTAGAAATGAACATACTCAAAATTTATATAACCAATTTTCAAATCGAAACTTGCACTCAATAAAACACACAACCTGGTATTTCACTCCCATGATTTCGCTTACTTTATCCCCTGATTAGAGCTGAATTATACAATCCAAAGAATAAAAACAGTCATTTCTTAAATATACTGGTACTGAAAAGCTCTGGAAACTCTATTAAAGATAATAGAACAAGTACATTACTATCCCTGCCAAATATAGTTCAATTGAACCTATCTATCTATTTACTCAGCCCAATACCCACTGTTCCTATTTTTTATTTCTTTTGTTTTTATTTTTTTCCAATTGAACTAACGATACTAAACCGAAAAAGTGAAAAAAGCATATATTAAAAACCACCCTTTACGTTTACATATGCAAGAAAATGTCCCCAAAAGCTATGAAGTGAGGCCTTTTAGTATGTTAATCTACAAAAAAATGCGGTTCTCATGGTACCAAACATGTCTTGATGCTAATTACTTCCGAGTTTGGCCCATTTTTGGCCTAATTCGCTTAGACTAAGAAGGATAGAGAGGAAAGAGAGACGCAACATATCTGTGATCCGCTCGTTGGAGAGATGGTAGCACGATCGCAAAAGAAAATGGGAGGGTCCCCACTAATTCGTAATAATCCTTACTTGTACTAATAACGATATTAATAATTCGTAATAATCCTTACTTGTACTAATAACGATATTAATAATTCGTAATAATCCTTACTTGTACTAATAACGATATTAATAATCAATTGCACGTTATGGACTCTGTAGACATGAAAGAGTTAAATAGACATAAGTAGAGGAAACTGTAAAGGCTAGATCATCGTGAAATTGTCGTCATTATGAGGAGGTTCACAAGCAAACCTCCACCCACCCCCGCCATTGTTGTTGTGAGATTCGGGAGTTGCCAACGTCAAACATGCTGGGACAAAATATCCCTAGACGTCATAAGTATAACCTAAGAACGTATTTCGTGTAAATGTCCAGTTTTAGTGCAACTTTAAACATTAACATCTACATAACATGTATATAACTAATAATATGTATTTGTTGATTTAATTAATTGAGTTTAGGAGTAAAGTCAGTTGGTGGAGGTAACATAATAATTCAAAATTACATTTTAATTCTTGTTGTGTTGCTTGAAGTTATACAGCTTGCATCATATGAAAGTATTTTTATAGTGTATCCTATATGTATACTTAATGTTTTCCTCTGGCTTTTATATATCTAATTTATATTAGGTAATTTACAAGTATTTTTACCAACATGTATTCACTCTTAAAGACGTCCCTCTTTAATCTATTGATCCCTCATTTTGCGGACTTTCCCTTGACTTTGGTAACACTGCAGACAAACCAGGTGAACATTTATCAAGGAGTATCTATTAAGTACAAACGACTGAGGTGTTTTTGGTTGTTTTGGTTGTATGCCCTACAACAGTGCTGCCACCAAATCCCTAGGACGCGCGGTTAAATAACCGTGTGACGTCACGCTTTGGCCTCTATCCTTCTGTACTCTATGGTTGGAGGGTAGAGGGTTGAGCTGTTGAAGAAAAAGGAAAGTAGGAAGGGGGAAGGCGGGCAGGGCCCCCGAGGAGGAGGCAGGTAGGGAAGGAAGAAGAGAGGTGAGGAAGGGTGAATAAAAGAAGGTGGGTAGTAGAAATAAAGGGAGGAGAGATAGGCTGAGAGGAATGGTGGGAGGCGAGAAGTAAAAGAGGGAAGGAGTGGCGATAACAGTGTGGTAGAAGGGAAGGGGGGATGTAGCGAGGAGGGAGGGGGAGGGGAAGTGGGAGGGGGTAACAAGGGGCAGGTGGGGGTGATGAGGGACGGCCAAAGACGTATAATGCACAACAACAACGGGCTGGAAAGTCACAATAAATATATACATAACATACAACATACATCTTACCTTCCCATTCATTATTTGCAAGCCTATATGTGAAAAAAGGGTGTAGAGAAAACAAAACGGGGATAGTGAAAGGGGACTTAAACGAGTGGAGTAGTAGGTGAGTTACCAGTGATGAAGGGTGAGATGGGATGGATGATAAACACACTAATAGGAACCAAACTGTTAACTCAGAATCACCCAATGTCCTCACCTTCCGTTCCCTCCTTCCTCGGCAGTTCCTCACGATCCATTACAGCGCCTTATTCACTAGGAAACACGAACATAAACCCACAATAACGAAGGTACCGCTTGCACGACCGGGCACTAGCTAACACAACTTGGAAGTGAGGCAGTGTTGCCACCACACCCGCACTTACATTACAACACGTTTTACTCTCTTTTTAGATATAGAAGAAAATGGTAAATTAAGGCAAACTATTACATATTGAGTTAGATATGTTTTTCCCACGTGTTTATTTGTTGTAGAGATTAGTAATAGCACATGAAGGTGAATATTGTAATGTGTGTGTGTGTTTAATTTGTTTGTCTCTCTCTCTCTCTCTTGGTATTGATGTATATACTGTATATGGAAATAATGTAGTTTCCTCCAAATATATCGTTCCAAGTGAAGACATTGCATAATAGGGTTGTAATCACGGCAACACCGTCGGTGTTTTATGGTTTGTGATTGGTGGAGCGGGAGAATATACCTACAACTAATATATTGACTAATGTGACCAAGGTTAAGACAATGTTATACGACCTTACCCATATAACAATGGTTAGTGGTTAACCTGATTTTTGCCAATTTTGCTTATAATTATTGTTGATCATTATTTATGAGCAATTCTGACAAAGTTAAGGAAAATGTGTTTCCCTAAATCAATGTTCACCGTCTCAGGATTATCATATAGTATCGTACCAGCTACTTGTGCAGGATAGTGTACTATATTCAGTTACAAGGTATATTTTATGTCTGTGGAATTATAATTACGATGTTAGCCGTGAAAGATACGACGGTCGTAGGAAGATGTTAAGATGTAAATATTTAGAAAGATCTGACCTTGTTCTTTATAAAGCTCCTTTCACCACAACACTAGTCTCAATGTTAACATTGACTGTGAACTTGTACAGTATCATATAATGCACCTTCATCTAGACTTTGGCTGTTACTAATCTGCGACCCAAAGGCAGTAATTACTGGGCTGCAGCTGACTTCTTATTGCTGGAGACTCAACGGTTCTCTTTGAGTTAATACTATCTGTTTATATGACAATGTTTTGATTACATTAATGTCACCAAAACTTAGTTATGAACGGTTCACTATAAAAATTGAGCAATGTATCATACACTGCATACATATTATTAGTATTATTTAACCCACTGAGCCCCAGCTAGTTATAAATAAGTGTACCACCAGGGACCGGCAGATTTTGATTTTTTTTTTCCCAGAAACAATAGCGAATGGGTTAGGAATGAAGGAAAAACCACAAAAAAACGATCAAAAAGGTAAAAAATTGGTCCTACGGAGCCCCCGAAAGTCGATTTTACAAGAGTAAAAAATTGAAGGCAAAAACACCCAAAAACCATGTTTTTGCGCGCTCACGCGCACGCGGTTGGACTTTGAGAGTTTTCAACCATCGGCAAGGTTGCGTGGGATACTTACACAGTTTCCATACAAATCTGAGCCCTCTAGATGCCATAGGACCGGAGTAAGTAACATTGACGACATGTTGTCGTCGCTGGGGTTTAGCGTTATATACATTGCCGACGATACGTTGTCGTCGCTGGGGTTCAGTGGGTTAAGGTTAAATATAAAAATTAACAATAAGTATTGTAGATTTATATTTCTTATTTAAAGTAAAACATTTAAAGTAATAAACACCAACACTGCACATTGTATCCATATACAGTACATACACTTTATAATTATGTTATATTAACATTTATTTGAAAGCCCATTGTTTGTCACATCATAACTTGATATGCAGTTCGGACTTCTTAAGAATTCATATATAGACTAAAGTGAACTGAATGAAACCATTGCCAATTTCAAAGAACAATATATCATTCAGTAATATTGTAAGAGTTAACGTCATCAGTACGGTGATGCCATGTAACGTCAGCTATCATGCATAATACTATTTTCCATCCACTATGTGTTGAAAAACTAGTTCCAAAAAATTCTACTCGATATTTGACAATTAATTATAATTATTATGATTGTCTATACAATTCCTTAATGAATAATATATCTGTATTGAAAGCAGTTTGTAATATAAACATTTGAAAATTAACCCTGTATCCTCAAACCTATTTACACTGTGTAATGGTTACATATCATATTTCATACACAAATCAAATATTTATCTGGGTCATTCGAGGTAAGGACAAGGAATTATAACTCCATGTAACTAATGTAGGTAAATTCCGGTATTGGTAACCTGCTATCGTGATTATCCCGATCACTATCATCCAAACTCTGTGGGCGTCCGTGACGTGATCATTAACAAATAAAATAAACAAATAAACCAGTGGGACCCCATGTTATTCACAGGTCATCGGCCATGTTATCCAGCTAGAACGGTTTGATAATGATTTCATTCAAAATTGATTGGTTCGGCCCTTGACCCACTATAAACCTCAGCACCAATATCCTGAGTTAATTTGATCTTCGATGATGCTTCACTTCCTCTTGAGTTGCCTCCTCTTATAGACGTGAGAGTTATGTGTTCTACTCAATATACTGCTTCCCCCCCCCCTCTATCTCTCTCTCTCTCTCTCTATATATATATATATATATATATATATATATATATATATATATATATACGGTCGAAAAAATATATTCAATTGTTAAATAGTGGAAATACAGAATCAATATGTTAAAGGTTTTTAACCAATACCAAGAGTCACATCAATTAAGGAAGAGTAAGTGAATACTTATAGATGATTGAAGGTACACGATGAACACTGCAGAACATTTATATCAGGACGAATATATGGAGCAGCAGCGATAACACAACTTGGGTCAAATAAATCATTGCCAATATAAAATCGTAAATTAACTGAACATAATAATAATAATAATAATAATCTTCTGGTTATTTATATAGCACCCGTATCTCCTCCTTCGAGGATTCACAAGCGCTTGGCTTTCTTTAGTCTACCAGAGACCATGACCCATCCCCCTTGCTCATGGGGAGATGGTAACCGCTGGCTGTATCCCAGAAAAAACTTTTCAATCTGAGCGGGGATTGAACGCGAGACCTTCAAGATGGGAATCAGGCACGCTATCAACTGAGCCAGCCGGACGGCTGGCTAAACTAAACTTAACTAACTTAATTTAGTAGTATATCCTGAGTCTGTGCTGGTTAAATAAACTGGATGAATTTGTTTGTTGTTCATCTACCTTTTTGATTACTTATCTTATTCAGTGCAAATTAAACTGAATTTACCGGAAAATGAGAGAAATAAACAACAGTTTCTATGTAATCCCCAAAAATTAAACTGACGCTCTGTTGCCTCGGAGCACCCCACCAAATCCAGCCACAACATTACTGAGGTTGGCATTATATTATACATCTACTGATAGGTCAGCTTCCTGGGGCGTTAAGCATGGTTCACACAATCATTCAAGAGTGTGAGGCTGAGTTACCACAAGTTAACACTTGTGGTAACTTGGGCAAGAATGAGCCCGAGTGAGCACATTTTCACGAGTCAACACGAGGCACCACGAGTTCAATAGAGTCCACTAAGGCTCACTAAGAGTCACAACGAGTCACCACGAGTGGGCCACGATTAACCTGCGAGTGGTTGAAAATTAGATTAACCTGCAAGTGGTTGAAAATTAGAATTTTAACGGTCATTTTCGGATTAGGAGGAGATACGAGTTAATTCAATTAGGCTATGTGATACCCATTACGTGTTTTGGTCTATTTATACTTTTTCGAAGTCGGTTAAGGGGGGTGACCTGCTTGTTTTATCTCTGTCTCTAGCTTGTATCCAAAATAATGTCTTGACTTAAATGCCCTAAAGCTTTTATATTATTCAGTAATTTATCCATTTCTCTTATACTGTCATACAGTATGGGGAGCGACGGGTAAAAGTAAATTACAACCTGTTGAAGTTGCACAAAGAAAAGTTATACGAACAATTACATTTAGATCCAAATATGCTCACACCAATGAACTATTTCGACAACTTAATCTCTTAAAATTTGAAGATATTAACATATTTTGCAGTGCTATCTTTGTATACAAAGCATTAAATGGCTATAACAATGTGGAATTATTTAGACATCGTGAAAATGAAAGGTATGCATTAAGAAATATAAATTCTTTAAATATTCCCCTAATGACCTCTAGACAATCCCAGACATCAATAAAATACCATGGTGCGAAAGTTTGGAATCAGTTGTCTCCTGACTTACAAAGTAAACCCACTCTGCCTAGTTTCAAAATATCACTCAAATCTTCACTAATGTCTAAATATTAATCTTACTTAACATTTGACAATAAAACTGCCACAACCCTAAATTACAATCACCTTTATATCGGAAACAAATTAAGATACTGTTCTGGTGTTGATCAATATGTAGGTACCGTACTGTATATAAGGCTGGGGTTTGCTCTACCCACAGCGGTCTGGGTGGGGGGTGGTTCGGGGTGGTGGCTAGGTAATTATACCTGGCCACTGTTCCGAATCCCTTCTTGCTGTGGCTGCGGGGCTGGGGCTGTGCCTCATTAGCTATAATTATATAATATTATATGTTTTAATAATCTTACTGTATGTAAAATAACCATCGAGTTGTATTCAAGGTGCCTTTAAGAGAGATTGTTCTCAAAAGGCGCAGCCATGATATTATTTTATTGTAAAATTAACATATATTGTATGTTTGATTGGCAAAATAAAAATAAATAATAATTAATACTAATAATTCGGTCCCATTCAGCCTACTGTTTTAAGACGTTTATCCCAATCCAGGTGTCGATTTATGTCGCTCGCCAGCACTGTATGGAGAAATCATGCTTCGCCGGAGACATTTTGCTATCGAAAAATGTAAAAATTTAAGCTGTATATTTCTGTAAATATTTTTGTAAATATGCTGATTCGCTACCGCTCGCCAGGAGAAAATCGACACCTGGATAGGGATAAACGTCATAAAACAGTGGGCTGAATGGGGCCGAATAGCTACAGCCCAGAGAGGGAGAAAGAGAGATAACGAAACAAGGTGGGCCCCCTTAAGCTAGGCTTTCCTAATTTTGTGCCATTGACTTCCGGGTTGCAACCGTTTTATCCGGAAACAAACAAATGTCCTATCTCCAGTTGCCCTCACTGTCAACGCTCTACTATCAGCCTCGGAATCATTACTCGCCTCAGCATTCCACTTGGATCTCATAGCATCCGTGTGAAGGAGCCGGGTAAGAGTCAATCACACCTGCTTAATTGTTATGGAGGTTGGCGTCACCCAGGTGTTTTAGAGACATAAATTTTCCTTTTTAAACTGTTTTTCCTGCAATGTTGTCCGTGATCGCATTATTCTCTGCATACTAGTACCCCAGCATCCCATCTCCATGTTAAGTTTTATAGCGGGGAACAACTAGGTTGCAGAGATACAAGGAATTATAGTGGTTATTGTAAGGTTTAGTATGGGGAGGTGTGGTGGAGTGGTCATGCCACTGGATTGGTAATCCAATGGACCCGGGTTCAAATCCTCCTAATACTCATGACATGTTCCCAATTGGTTGATCTAATTAGAAGCAACTTAACCTTAACCCATTCAGTAAAGGTGACAACAACCGGAGGCTTGATATTGGTGCTGCAGCCATAATAATTAATAGGAATACATTCAATTACTCAGAGAGAGAGAGAGAGAGAGAGAGAGAGAGAGATAATAACAATTATATTATTGCATATAAGCTAAATTGGGGGTAGGCAAAAGGTCTGTAGTAAACACACATTATATGATTCTATGAAGGGTTTGAAGGAATAATATCAATTACAACCCAGCTCCCCATGGGAAATTAGTATTAGGTTGCAAATGAACAATTGAAACTTGTTAAATTACTTGCATCAGGCATCAAACAATGAACTGGTTATATACTATAGGATAATTACTGTTTGTGTACTTTATATATATATATATATATATATATATATATATATATATATATATATATATATATATATATGTTTATGCATTAAATGTATGAGGTCATACATTATCCAATACAAATGATAGCTAGATTTACTGGGTTTATGTTTTCAATGTTTGGATGTATTTTACTGAACAAACTGTACATGAAGCTATTGTGTTTTCCTTATTAAGATCATAATAGTACCTCACACACACACACACACACATACTCTGGTCGCTTGACAAACACCACCGTGGGATGTTGGCTACTGCTGTTGTTGTTGTAAGTCAATGTGAGCTGTGTAGAATTAATAATATATTGGTCCACATGATTTGAATATGGCTCTGAATTGATCATGCATAATGTAATTCCTTTGTTCTCTACAGCCTCTCTCCTTTCTTCCTTACTTCTCTCTTAGCCAAATCAAATATCATACGCTCCACCAGAGCATTGAACACGGGAATTACTTTCAGTCTTATGTGTGTTTTTGTGTGTGCACCTGTTACAGAATGTGATAGGTATGGAAGACATTTAGACAGTTCTTCCATGTTGTACCCGGACAGATCCCATTACCCTTTGGGTTAGTCTTAGATGGCATATCAGCCCACCACTTTCGTCTTTGTTAAGCTCTGTAAATGTGTCCATAAGGGTAGTCTACTCGATATTCCATAGCTGTTTCAGTGGAGGGTCAACTTTCATGTCCTAAACTTATCAACTGTGTTCCTCAGGGATTTTTCCTATCTCCAGTTCTGCTCATAATTATGTATATATTTTATGAATGGTGTAGACAAGTTTACATTTATAAACATGAGCACAATTATTTCTCCCCACATAATTTTTCCCGGGGTATTACTGTATATTTAGAAGAATCTTTAAAAGATTACTGTTATGTCGGGCTATTCTATTTACAGCTCGTGATATACTCTCCACTAAAATCCAGATCTGGACTTATCGACCGTAAATAACTCAACAGGGTCATATCTAACACCTTCAAACTCTCACAAATAGATATTCAATTAGGTACTACAGAACTCAATAACAACACACATCACAATTATACACCTGTTTATTCCAATATATATATACCTGAAAATCAGAATGCAGCTTCACCTAGATAATTATTGGAACTATCAGGCAAGGATTACAAGGCATATAAATGGTAGATCATGAATGGGGAGCAATTGCCCTTCAACTGTGGTTATAAACAAGGTGAATAATATGCAACTAAATAATACTCATAACTTATAGAATCAACCCTTAATAATAACAATGATGTGAGTCGAGTGTCTTCCGTGAATAAACAACCGTGAAAGCACTAGAACACAATCTCAAACGAGAGAGTCTGGCAGAATTGAGAAAGTAAACAATAACTCAGGTTAGTAGGCTGAGTCACACGACAGGTAGTGGCGAGCCGGCTAGGTAGTGGCAAGCCGGCTAGGTAGTCGCGTTTACTAAGGTGACCTTCTCATTAACTAGGGGGAAGTCAGGTCAAGAACTGGACTGCGGTGGTGGAAATTAAATTCAAAGTTAATGCAACTAGGGATGTAGTTTTAATAATATGTCTCTAAGATTGGTGGCAGAAGGTTAATTAATTAATTGCACAAAAGATTTAGTTCGCAGTCTAAATGGTGTAATTTATAATGAGCATCTTATATTCACGTCAACGATCGTATATAAGAATAACGAAACATGCCGAGGAATTCAGATGTATATTGAATATATAATTAGGAATGGAATGTAGAAGAATTTCTATTAATTGTACTTAAGAACAGATTATAATTGACTAAATAAGCTTAGAAAATGAACGGTCTGGAACTATCAGGGAATGACAGGGTAATTAATAATTAATTCAATATTAATTATGAATAGGAGGCTGTGCACACGACAAAGTTGTGCTAAGGTGATACTCAAAATTAGTATTACCAAGACGTCCAAACGAGTTAACAGTCTTATATTGAACATACACAAAAATAAGAGGTGTATGGATATATTAATTAACAAAAGAACTTGAGTGCATACGACGAAGTTATGCTAACAAATTACTTATATCAGTATTCTTAAGAGGTCTGAACGAGTTAACAGAGTCTTTTAATGAACATACACCAAAATACGAGGTGTATGGTAAGTGATGTTGAATTAAGTAACATAATCTATGCAATGCTAGAATTCCCAAGCATGAAGAATCAGAATTACTTACATCAGTAATCAAATGAACGTAAATACTAGTTCATAAAATAATTACAATGGAGTTTAAGTAAGAGAGTAAACATGGGGGAACTCGGGAAATAAATGTGTTGATAAAGTAACAACACTTCTCAACGAGGATACTGTAGTATCAGTGGTAATCAGTGATGAATCAAGAAGGGTAATTACACACGAAATACACTCGACGTCAACTTGCAAAATACACAACAGAATACATATATTAGGAAAATCTGTGAGTGTGGCAAGGTAAGTTAATTAAAACAAATATATATAACGTATGCGTAGGACGTTCTAGAGAAAATAAATACATTATGAGCACTATGACTTAAACACAGACCTTAACTAAGTCTTTATATAAAGATTCAGCAGGATTAACACAATACGCAATTAAAGATCTTGGGCACAGATCTCAGAATTAATTAACACAACACGATTCACATATTTTAACCTATACCTCAACAACAATAACTCAATTAAGATACACAGGGATACTTAGGGTGACTTTTGGAGGGCAGAGAGAGTAGGAGTCTGGCCGATGTGGATCGTAGGTTCGTGGAGTCAGAGGTAGGGGGCGCCACTGGAGCAGGACTTTAGGCTCCAGGCTTCAGGAAGGTGGGGCGTCCCACCGACAGGACTCCAGGGGGGCACTTCAGGATCGCACACTCTCCGGGCAGAGCAGGGGCAGGCTGGTGCAAGCTACACTGTTACTTAGCTACTCCGTTCCTGGGTAGTGGTTGAATAGTAGTGGTTGTGTAGCTTGCTCACTTCTCCACAATTTATTTGAGGTAATGTGCGACTTTTTCCTTGACTCTCGTGTACAGGGTTTCAAACTCAGAGGGACATGGGGTAATGGTTGTGATGAAGTTGTGAGGTAATTACTTATCGTAGGTATACCTAGTGGCTGTTTACATGGATACATATATGCTAGGTAGTTTATTAATTACTTAAGGCCTAGTTATTTAGTCTAATAATGGAGAAATGGGATGTGTATGGACTCGTCCATGAGGTACATTCCTTAACAAACATTGTTATAGCTCGCCTAATATTTGTTCTTGGGAGAGGGTTATTATATCTCCCGATCTGTCATAATGTGTCCTCTTGTCCATATCCGCTTCTCTCGGCCGTTGATGTTTTATTTGCATAACCATTTCTTCCGTGTATTCCATATCCGGGAGCTGAGGACATGCAGCTATGTGCTTGGCTGTAGGGCTGCGGGGGCGTCACCCGGGCAGGTGGCTAATTAGTTGGGAGGACTTCCTACCTGTGGCTGTCGTCGTAGAAAACGGGGAAACAGGGGTCGCTTGGGTATTTGTCCAGGGATCATAAACATGGTTATATCTCGTCTAATAGTTGACCTTGGTAGAGGATTATTATCTCTCTTGGTCCCTCATCATGCGCCCTCCTGTCTACGTCCATTGGTATCTGTAGACTTCGGGCCGTTGATGCTTTATCTGCATAAACATCTCTTCACTATACGCAAGATCCTGGGGCTGAGGAAATGCTGTGCTGGGGTTGGTTGTTGTGAGGGGGGCAGAGCAGGCTGTTGATTGGTGGGGAGCCTTTCCCATTCTCGAGGCTTGTGGTTAGTTGTCGTAGAACACGGGGAAGTTGGGGTCGCTCTTGTATTTGTCCAGGGATTAGAGCATGGGAAAATTAGGGTGGCTCTGCTATTTTTCTTGTTTTCTCCTGTTGTTTTCTTGTGTTAATTATGGGGTCTTGTAGTTGACAATTACCAATGTTTGTTTTATTATTGATTTTTAAGCATATTAAGCATATGTTTTTGCCTTCGTTTGTTACCTGATGTTCACGTAATTTGGTGGCCAGATTGGATATATGCGGCAAGTGAGAAGTGATTCCATTTCGGTACAGCGCATGCCTCCGCCAGCGTAGGCAGCTCACAAAGTTATGAACCAATTTCACAAAATTTGGTGGTCAGATTTGATATGCGCCAAGTAAGAAATTATTCCATTTAGAAGGTGATCGGTGGAGCACCCCTCTAGTTACACTTTGACCATTTGTGTCTATATAAATACACTATAGCAGAACATTACCCTTCCATTAGGCAGACAACACAGAAATACAGCTCCAGGAAATACTACAATAGAGATCAAGAACCATAAGTCAGCAAAGTCTAAAGGGAAATTGGAGAAATATATAAAAGGGTCGCAGTGCATTAGGCGGTGTTGGAATTCCATTAACATTATGGATACGTACATACAGTTATATGTACAGTTGCCTACATAAGTTGTGTTTCTTGGTGTGATCTTATGTATGAAAGCAAAATCATTCAAATTAATTGCGGGTGTGGTTTCTTTTCAAATTAAATATCAGTTAACTAATCAAGCGAGTTCAAACTACTTGCTGAAGTCAATAATACGCATTATATTTTCATATATAAGATCACAGAGAAGAACCTAGCTTATGTGGGCAACTGTACCTTTGTGATATTCCTTAGATTCTTCTTAGAGCTTTTATTTTCATGAGTATCGATTTACGTATATATACTGTATATATATATATATATATATATATATATATATATATATATATATATATATATATATATATATATATATACTGTAATACAACATATTCCAATATTCATATAATTCATTGGTAATAGTTTGACAAAAATAACAAAACAATTTTGACCCTAGTCTAGCTCTAAACATTTGCATTTACAATAAAGCTATGAAGGTCTAGGGCAGGCAGGTCGGGAAAGTAAATAACACAACATAAATTACAGAAAGCTAAAGCCAGAATATTGTGGGGAATAATTGTATAATTATGTAAGATAAGGAGCCATTCCATCAGACCATGCATTTATAATTGGAGATAAACAAATGTACTGTTTACAATGCCATTATACCATTGTGTCTAACGAATAACAAATTATGTTTTGTTATCGAAACCAGAAAAAAATGAAGTGTGATCAAGCATAATTATACATTATTTTGTTATTAGAGGATACAGTGTCTTGATAATATGAACGTATTTCCAAATTTACTAGGGGGGGTTGGGGGGTCGTGAACATTAGTTTTCTTTAGATATAATATGCCAGTATATTAACACATACAATAAGTAACGTTGCTACCATATCTGTGTACACATGTTGTTATCTCTCATGAGTATACTGAGTGTACATTCATCATTCATTTTTGGGTTAACTAATTTACCATATTTGTCTAACAATTGCAAGACAACTAAACTGGGAGGGGGGGGGGGGGGGGGGGGAGTTATTTTCCTGGAGAGGGGTGCTAGAGGGGTGCTAGAGGGATGGTTCCTTATTACCAAGCGGTTATAGAATTACACGAATTAACCCCAAAGACAAGGTTCAGTTACTAAGATAAATAAAATGGCTCCACCCAAATGGGGACAGTGGGCGTATAATGTAACCCGTTCAGTCCCGGCGACACCCTTTTCATTATGTTAGGGCAAGTATTAGACGATTTTATTCAGCTTATGAAAGACGTCTACTAATTAAAAGGCTACAAGGTATTTAATTTAATCCTTTAGCTAACGTATATCCATCCTTCTTAAAATCCATAAAATCGTCTAAATGTAGCTGAAATCCAATACAAAAAGACATCACCGGTAGAGAAGAGGTTAATAGGGTAATATAACACTTACACCAAGATCCCTCATACTTTGTTTATGATGACTCTATGAATACATGGTATATTCCCATAATGATATAGTTATTTTGGTGTAAATCTAGGTTGTAGTTAGTGAACCGGATAGGACCGCGGCTCTTGATGGAGGCTTAGGTATAGATGTGACACATTTTCCAAACCAATTTGATTATGTAAGTTTACTTTTAAAATCACAATAACAATACAATATACATTATATTGATAAATGTAGGAGTGTCAAATTGTGTAGTGTGGTGAGAGACCATCCATCTACTGTATGTAACAACACAAACATCTTAGGTCGGTCGGAATCGGCTTACAATAAATCCTCTTGATTCAGGCCCAAGTGCTATGATTTATATATCATAAAAACTACACTAATTATTTAATGTGGGCGTAAGATCAAGGTAATACCCATTACTTTGATAGTAATATACAAGAGGATCCAAACAAGTTCTTCCATTATTATTAATACTGTGTCTTTTCCTTTTGCTGAAGCCAACATACTGAAACTCTTCACATCTTATTCCTGAAAATCGAATTAATTTGTCGATATCTAATGCAATACTATCAACACGTGTTTTGTGTGCATATCATAGTCTTATATTATATATTCTGAGGTCAATGATTAACACACTATGAAGTTTAACACTCAAATAACTATGTTATCTAATAATACACAAATATAACTAATGTAGCTTCGAGAATCGCCAACCTTTAACACCACCACCTACCAACGTCAGCAATATGGACTCTTTATCAAACTCTTCCCTGGGTGGCTCTCAACTCCTTCACAATTGTTTGACTTTCCCTGCGGGCCTAATGGAATATATTTGGTGAGTTTCTGGGTGGGGGTGGTGGGTTTTAAGGTGCTGCATATTTCTCCCAGCCTTCAGTTTCTTCCTTAATGGGCGTGTTGTGTTCCGAACAACTCCTCCTGATTCATTAATGTAGAAACTCTGAGTCTCATGTACTGTATTTAGTTGCAGTGGTTTATTTACTCTGCATTTATCAAAGCACAAAGGTTTTATGAGATCAACTAGATTTGATAAAGAGTTATGTTTGTAAATAACACATCTGGATCATTGTTTATGCACAATGCAAACCCTTTAGAGTAAATAATTTGATATATACAATTATATTTAATAATTTCAATGCGCCACAATCTCTTGAAGGATAGTCCTAACAAAGCAACTTCCCAGAATATTTCTCACGACCAATCAAAGAGTCACTGCCACATTTCAACATTTCCATATACCTCTCCCTCACCGTTTCTTTCCTCCTTGATATTGGTCTACCTCTTTCACTGTTCCCTTCCATCTATCTGTCATATACATTTGTTTGTGGTATATATATTTACTATTAACTGCATACACCCATTGAACGCTATATTCGGCAAAATTTATCGCAAAAGTTCCAAAAGCTGTTGCACTTAGTCATGATTTTGAATTAAAGAAAAACATATTGCTATTAATCCAACATTCGGACTCACTTTCACGCACACACACACAGTCTCTCTCTCTCTCTCTCTCTCTCTCTCTCTCTCTCTCTCTCTCTCTCTCTCTCTCTCTCTCTCTCTCTCTCTCTCTCTCTCTCTCTCTCATTTGTCCTGTTTAGTTGTATTTTTTATTATAATTATCTTCCATGTTAATCTTCTTTCCTTCCCACCCCTTCTGTTTCTTCTCTACAGTCTTATACCTGTACAAACTTACTGAAAATAGATTCGCTATAAACATGTATATATCAGTACAACGATCGGAAAATGATAAAGTTTTTATCTTGTATAGTATGATATTCTGTGTGAGGGATACAGCATTTACCTCCTGCCCTACAAGTACCGTGGCGTGTTTCTACGAGATTGTATTTACATTGTTCTCCTTATAAACTCTTTGTACCGCTTGCGTGCTGAGTCTGAGATAAAGTAGTCAGGAGCATGATCTACATAAGTATGTCAGACAACTGCAACATGTTCTATACAGTTATTGAGCAAACTGATATATATATATATATATATATTTGCATACAGGTTAAATTGTACATATTGGTGTGTGCACCCCAATTTATAGACGTACATATTAACGCCCTAAGAGCGGGCCCGTCAGTAACTTCTACTACCCGCCAAGCGGGTAGTTTTACCCTAAACGACCTTGTTTCCGTGCTCTTTTTCATGCATAAACAAGAGCCAGAGCGTAATACAATTATGTATCCCTGAAAGGGCGTTAATTGAGCTTTCTAATGACACCAGAACCATCCTTCTACGACCACTGGTTCTCTTGCAACGATCGTGCAACACGAAGGAAAAATAGCTAAAAGAAGGTAATTTCCTTACATAATTCCCTGTGTAGCGAGGTAATGGGTGTGGATGAGTGAGGAGGGGAGGTTAGTTGCGGTGCGAGGACCGTGCCGAGCGGTCAGAGTGAACCTACGCTCCTCCCACCGCTCGTCTCTCTCTCAGAGCCAATTATGTGCTCAAAATTGCTACCGACTTAAGGCGGGCCCCGCCACATAGTCCTTTCTTCTCTAGACTGACATAAGTCCGGCCCCGCTAGACAAGGGTTAAACATAACACGTATCTATTTACACGTATCAGGTATATAAATCTTACAATTGGTTTAACTTATATTACAACTGATAAAGGTGACCTGTTGCGCAATGCTAGTACATCAACTCACACTCTAAAGATTCCGGGTTTGTTTACCAGACAAGATGAGACGGGTGGTTAGTTTTCTTACACACTAGCCTATATTAACCTAACAGTAAATAAGAGCCTGGAGTTAGTGGATATTTGTGACTTATCATCCGGGGAAGTAAACTGTGTTATCCTAGATAACATGCTTGTGTTCCTGTGTCTCACACCGGATAACTCACCTACATTATAAACCAAAGGCTCCAAAAGAATAATATCAAGGAGATGAGCGCCTCGGCCAGGTGCAGCTTACTGTAAGCCCATCAGTTGTACTTTACTGATTAAATGTACACAGTTCCAATGCGGATAATGAATAACCAAATCAAAGAAAATAATTCCAGGTTTTTAGCTAAACACATTTTTATATTGCCAGTGATATGTTTGTTTGTACTCTTCACTCCAACACTCCAGGTATAAGTACAGGTATAAGAATCAGATATGTTGAACGACCCAACCCAGTTTACCTTAATTAACAATGGACCTATTTACTACTGTTGGTGGCACTGGTGTACTGGGTGTGAAGTAAGCCATCTACAGATAAGCATACACTGTAACGAGTAAATTATGATTAACTTGAGACGTTGAATGTTGGCTGACTCGGATTTTGTTTCAGAATATTACATCAATGTTTCAGAATCGTTCAAATAAATCAGTACCACTTATCACTGCAGGTGGTTATGTTATACCTACTGCATCCTCAGCAACATTTCCCACGGAGCCCCAAATTATTTACTGATTTCCGTGATGCGTCTTGTTCAATAATGTTCATGGATGCACGTATAAATTGTACTGTTCTTTAGAGTTGTTGTGGAGTTAAATACTTATGTGTTCAGTATCCTGACAAACGATGGTACTGCTCTACATCACAGAAATATATCATAACTAATATTCTATAGCTATTAAAATATATACGAATATAACTGTCTCCCCGCCTCCACTTGGTATTTACAGCAAAGTATCAACTAGGAATACAGCCCACCCATTACCTTCACAATAATCGTGGTCATTATCTTGGTTAACACTTTCTTATACGTAATAACAGGGGTTCCAAATATTCCATGGAGGAATATTGTGGGGAAGGGAGCACTGCTCTATAACGGAGATAACCAACAAGAAAATGAAGTAGTAAACACAAACAGGTATTATATATATATATACAGTATATATATATATATATATAATATATATATATATTACACACACAATTATATCGTAAAATGGGAACACTAAGTTGCGCGATAAGATGTAGCTGTACGAAAATTAGATAATAATAAACGACCATGGTAATATACTATGTTGCTGTAATGAGTGACAGGAACGGTGTATTTTGTACTGCACTATTATAACATAATTCACTACCATAACGCAGCATAGTTTACATACAATAGTTTGTATAATTGTTTTACTCTACAAAAAACTTTAAAATATTGAATTCTTAATTGTAACATAAATTCTATACTAAACAATGCACTATGACTTGGTTATTTAATATATAATACGTAGATGATGATAACACTGTTTATGTCATGTGCTCGAAGTAGGGGAGCTATTCCACCGCCAAAGACGGTTTTCTAGGGCCTTTCCTAGTTGATGCTGAGAGGATTGGATTCAAGTCATGCGGTGATGGGCTGGTCTATCAGAGTGAGAACTGAGCGTTCTCACCCATACCCATAACTTACTCTGACTGTTCCTTTTACTTATAGATTTTTTAGATCTGAAGTGGCGGCGTCTTTCCCGCGGATTGACCTCCCTATTGCTAACCTAGATGTTGGCAGATTGGGAGCCAAAGTGTCACATTTTTCCTTTCCCCCTCAAATTTCTCTTCATAATTGCTGAAGGGCACCCAGGGCCTTGGGTGGGGCTTCGGTGTCCCGAGCGTTTCCGCACTCTCCTCAGCTCCTCGCCTGGGAGCGGCTTCGGTTATTTGGGCATTCTTAGTGGTAAATCAGGGAGGGTTCTGGATTGCCCTTGCTCAGGATCTTGGGGCTGTTCGGTCAGACAGCCTGGGGAACAACAGCACTAACACTGTTTATGTGTAATATTGTGTTTATAATTATACGTCCATGTTTACAGTGTTCGTATTACAGGCTCAACACATCCTCCTGCCAAAGGTGGAGTCTGCCATGGTATTTTATCAGGTAAAATAATATAAAGGTGAAATTGTTTGACAGTGAAACTATTTTTAACAAACACAGTAAGAAAAACAACACAACTACCTTCTATAATTATAAAATGCACAATAACAGGGGAGGCTTATCTGCACCATAATTGTCTCATTTGGGGGATATATCACTGGTCAAGGGAGGCTCGTTAAAGACACGTTACAATAAAGAGATCAGACAACTTTACTGCTTGATACCATTTTGGGGAGTCAGAAACATTACCACTAAGTTTCTTATATACATTTTTGTAAACGTTATTATGATAACAAAATAAAATAAATAGCAATGATCACACATTATCTTCCATTGGTCCTGGCCAGTTCATATATTTAGAAGAAATGATAACAGATGGACTACTAGAACAACATAATTGGAACCCAGAGGTGGAGCTAAAGGAAGGGATAGACAGAGAACCAGATAGAGGGATAAGATCCGAAAGTTTGATGGGGTGGAATAGACCATCTAACAGGTCAGATGTACACACTCGGATTCTGGGTATCATAACCGTCTAGAGTATGAGTTCCAACCCAAAGGAAAGGTGGCATAGGTGTTGTGGTGTGTGTACTATATATGGAGTGCAAAATATATACAAATTATCCCATAATCTACGGAAAAATGGGATACATTGTGGTTCCACTTCCTCTCTCTTGTTATCATTAACACAACAACCTTACTCGGCGTCCACAGTCAGTTGTAACTAGTAACATTTGTAGCGTTAATCAACCTATAGTGCCAAAGGATCATTGGTACGGGAGTGGGGTTTATCTTGCATATGGGAGATCAATAGATTAATGCTTACTTATAACTTTGAAGACTGGTAGCCACATACGGTATAGTATTATAATCACATTGGATGAATATGTTACTATATGTTGGCTTTCACATAAGTTTAACTCTGTATACGAATTGTTCATTCGCGAAATATATCGTGGAATTATAACCTTACTTCAGTTCCCAGAGTACAAAGGAGTACAAAGGAAATCAAGCAACAACAGATCTAGTGACCCTTCTAGGTTGCTTGTCCTCCAAAACACTGAGGATCAAGTGTCCAAACAGTGGTTTAGAGTGGGTAAGGGAACATTGGAAAGGGAATTACTGCCCTGGAACTAATGTCCGTGGCAGGATTAGGAAGTTAGTAGGGGACAGATGGGTTAGTAACTGAGGGGGGGGATAAAATATAGTTATTCATTTACAAACGCAGTCAGTCGCGGGTTTGATGCGAGATATTTGTCTACGCGGAGTTTAAATGAATCAACGGTGATGCAGTCTATAACGTTTCGGGGAAGCCCATTCCACAAGTTGACAACTCGATTGAAGAAGAAATTCTTAGATTCGTGTGATTTAAAAGATTTACCAATAATTTTGCAACCGTTTCCCCGCGTGTAATTAGATTGGTCGATAGTGAAGTACTTACTACAGTTCAATTATTGTCGATGCCTTTGATGATTTTGAACACTTGAATTAAGTCACCTCTTAATCTGCGCTGGGTTAAAGGAAATAGATTTAATTCTCTAAGACGCTCTTCGTATGGTTTGTTCTTTAGGCTAGGTATCATTTTGGTAACTCTACGTTGAACTCGTTCTAGCTTGTTTATATCTTTTTGGTAATAAGGGCACCAGGATTGAACGCAGTATTCCAGAAGAGGGCGGACTAAGGAATTGTAAATGGTTAGGATAACTTCTTTGGATTTATGCTCAAATGACCTGCCTATAAAGCCAATTATTTTGTTTGCCTTCTTAACAACTTCTGAACATTGTTGACTCGGTTTTAGGTTACTCGATATTGTTACTCCCAGATCGGTTTCTCTGTTTACATTCTTAAGCTGAGTGCCATTCATCGAATAGTTTGCTTTCTCATTTAGGTATCCGATATGTAGTACTTTACATTTATCCGCATTGAAACTCATTTGCCAAATTTGGGCCCAACATGACAATTTATCTAGATTGTGTTGCATATCGTCAACTTGTTCTTTTGAGAGTACGCTATTTGCAATTTTTGTATCGTCAGAAAATTTTGAGATTGTACAGGTGAGACCCTCATCTATGTCGTTGATGTAAATTAGAAAGATAATTGGTCCTAGTACCGATCCCTGGGGTACCCCGCTACTTACATTGGTCCATTTAGATGCCTTACCGTTTATGACTATTCTTTGCTTTCTGTCGCTGAGCCAATTTTCTAGCCATTTCAACACACTGTCTTGTATTCCATGCGCTTTTAGTTTTAGCAGTAAACGTTTGTGGGGAACTTTGTCAAAGGCCTTTTGAAAATCAAGGTATATAATATCTAAAGCTTTACTCTCATCGTAGAGGTTGAGGATATCGTGGAAGAAGTCTAAGAGGTTTGTTAAACAAGAACGTTTTTTACGAAAGCCGTGTTGAGTATCTTTAAGTATGTTATTTTCCTCTAAGTGATTTACGAGTCTCTCTCGTATGACCGTTTCTAGCATTTTACATACAACTGAGGTTAAGCTAATTGGACGATAGTTACTGGGTTGGGATTTGCTGCCTTTTTTGAATATCGGTGTTACGTTGGCTAGCTTCCACTGATCGGGCATAGTTCCAGACTGCAAGGATTTATTGAATAGTAATGTCAGTGGTTTGGAGAGCTCATCCTTAGCTTCCTTTAGAACTCTAGGCGAGATTGTATCAGGTCCAGGCGTTTTATTTACCTTGAGTTTATCTAAACAATTCAATACTTCTCTCTCTGTAACGGTGATATTGCTTAGAACATCTGAATTATCAACCTGAATCGGCGATGGTGTAGGGATATCACTGAGGTCTTCTGTTGTAAATACTGATGCAAAGAAGGTATTGAGGGCATTACTCATTTGTACTTCGTCTTTGGTGTATTCTCCATTTTCATCGACTAACGGTCCAACAGTTGAAGTAACTACTTTTTTCTTTCTGATGTAACTATAGAATTCTTTCGGGTTTGTTTTACTTTGATTCGCAATATGTAACTCTAAGGTCTTTTTACTTTGCTTAATTAACTTTTTGGCTTTGCGTCGTAGCTCTACAAATTTCAGCCGTTCTTCGTCATTTTGTGAGGATTTTAATCTATCATTAGTACATTTTTTAGCAAGCAGGCAGTTTGAAATATCTTTATTCCACCATTTGGGCTTAATATTATGGCCTGGACGCCGTATTTTCGATGGTATGCAGTCTTGCACTGCTTTTAGGTAAGTGGCTTCGAATAACTTCCAAGATGTATTGATGTCGTTATTGTGAATTAAAAAGCTCCAGTCAGTTTCTTTAAACATAGCTCTAAGTTTATTGAAGTTTGCTTTCTTGAAATTAGGGACTTTTTCGATGCTACTATTTGGTTCGTTACTAGAAAACTTTAAAGTGAAAGTTATCGTACAATGGTCGCTGTTACTGAATTCATCACCAACATTCAAATTCTCTATTAATTCTTCTTTTGTGGCTAGTACAATGTCAAGAACGTTATTACCACGGGTTGGCGTTCGAACAAATTGATAAAGCGAACTCTCTTGCAAGTTCGTATACAAGTCATGTCCGGAGTGTGAAGTAAGAGTATCGCCCCACTTGGTCACAGGTAAATTAAAGTCGCCAAAAATTACGGTATCTTGTGAGTTACTTACATCTGCAATTTGTTCGTAAATTTCTCGGTCAGTTTGCAGTGATTGAGCTGGAGGTCTGTATATTAATGCAAGTATTATTTTGGTACCTTTATTATTCTTTATTAGCACAAAAGATGCGTCGACGTTCACAATTTGAGGTTTTGACAAGAGGGTAGGGTTAAGACTTTCTTTGATATAAAGTAAAACGCCACCTCCATTTCGATTTATTCGGCTTTTCTCAAACATTACATAACCGGGAAGTGAATACTCTGTTAAAAAGTCTCTATCTTCTGTATTGAGCCAAGATTCTGTTATGCCAATCACATCATAATTTTCTGTAAACACTAGCTCCTCTAAATCTGAAAATTTATTGTGTATGCTACGAGCGTTTGCATAGAAACCTTCAAAATTGTTATTTTAGAACTCACGGAACGCTCTTTAATAATATTTTTGGTTCTTGTCGGATCTACATTTATGTTCATGGCTGTCCTCGGTCCTCACTGTCTTCGGTCCTTATCGCTGGTGGTCCTCGGTTGCCTCTGTTTTTTTCTTGGCGTTGGATGATTTATGTCACTGCTGCTTCTTCTCGGATGGCGTTTTTTGATCCATGGCTGCGGACTGCTTCGTGTAGGAGACGACCCATGCGTGCTGAACCCACAGGGTTTAGATGAGTGCCATCCTTGTGGAACAGAGTAGGCTGGTTGTAGAAGTTGTCCCAGAGGTTGATGAATTCAACTTCTTCCCTCAGACACAAATATTTTAGTCGGCTATTTGTGCTGAAGGCCTTGTCGTAGAATTTGTCAGGTGCGTCGATCTTGGGGAGAATGCCTGAGATGATGATATTCCTTAACTTGTTTTTGTAGTGCTGGATCATCTTGCGATATTTCTCCATCAACTCTTCGGATCTGGTGCGCATGACGTCATTTGAACCAGCATTAATGACAAAGAGGGTATTTTCATTTGCATCCTTTGTGGTATCTTCGAAGGCTTCCACAATGTCGTCCAGTCCAGCTCCTGGGATGCAAAATCTTTTTCGTTGATTTGGGACTCTGTCGCAGAACTCTTCGAGTCGTGGTTATCACAAGCTACGGTCATCACAGAAATATATGTAGCTGCACTAACATAAACAGCCCACTGGAAGGGCAGTCGCTGTTATAACTCATTTGATAGATTACGTATTTGGCAATAACATGAAAGTGTAGGGCAATACAAACGCGGGCGGGTGTGGAATCTCTAGTAAAAATGCTCCCAACATTATACAGTATGAACTAAGAGAGAAATGGAAAATAAATAATTAAATTATAGAATTACAGTTAATTGGAAAGTATGACCCTAAACATAATTGACTCCCAACGAGCGGGCATGCTTGTTTACATCACCGTAGCACCTGGCTGGTATATTAACAGAAAATTAGCTTCATTCCATGCTCTTTGTTATGTATAAGCAAGATCCAGAGCGTAATACAATTATATATCCGATAGAGCTTTCTAATGATACCTGAATCATCATTGTACGACAACGGGTTCTCTTGCAACGATCGTGTAACCGGAGGCGAAAATACCCTAAAATTAAGTATTTTTCACAATTTTATCCTTGTTGAGAGCAGTAGGGAGGTGGTGAAGAGATACAGTATGTCTCAGTGACGGCCCCATAGCGGTGGCGAGCGGTCCGAGGCCGCCTATCGTCCCCCCAACGCTCGGTTTCTCTCTCATAGATCATAATGGCCTCAAAATGGCACCCGTCATATGACGGGCGCCGCAGGGGTAGCCAAAATTCTCTCTCCCGTCATATGACAGGCACCGTGAGTTGAGGGTTTTAACCAAACTCAGTTTTATCTAGCCACATAGAACCAACCCAATGTATCCTAACCTTGACAGGACATGACTTGCATTATGCTAGTCTAACAGAACTTAACCTAACTCGTTGCATCACTACCTCACATACTTACTATTAGTAAACTTACTGTACCCTATGTTGAACAATTCAATCCTAACCTAAATTAACAGATCCTATCCTCATGTGAATAGCAAAACCATCGTATCATAACCAATTATAACCTAACTTAATTATGGTTTGTCTGGGATATTGTTCAAAGGCTAACTTGATTAACCAATTGTCTGGGGGAAATTTCCAGGCAACATGTGTGTTCATACCTACACCACCTTGCACGGCCCAGCTTGGTCCTAATTTTCGAAAAAAACTTTGATCATCCAAACGAATTACCCAGCAAGATTATGAGACTCTTCCAAAACCTGCACTGTAAAACCCTTTAATATGATGGTTCCAGTACAACTGTTTTCTGGCTATCATTATACCAAAACCTGCACTGTAAAACCCTTTAATATGATGGTTCCAGTACAACTGTTTTCTGGCTATCATTATACCAAAACCTGCACTGTAAAACCCTTTAATATGATGGTTCCAGAATAACTGTTTACTGGCTATCATTATACCAAAACATGCACGGTAAAACCCTTTAACCCCTTCTGTACCGGTGATGTACTTTTCACTATAATCTGGCAACTATTAGATCATTTGTTTTCAGCTTAGGAAGGACGTCTACACATTAAAAGGCTACCGATTATCTCAATTAATCCTTTTAGCTACCATGCATCCTTCCTAAGCTTCATAAATTCGTCTAAATGTAGGTAGGATAATCTAAAAGACGTCGCCGTTACAGAAGTGGTTAATATGATGGTTCCAGTATAACTGTTTTCTGGCTAACATTACATCAACATGCTCAGGGATAACGTCTAGTTATAATTCAACTCTCCCACTCCCACCGACAATTACTAAGTTGATTATTACTGTCTAATATGAACCAGAATATAATACAGAAAAGCGTCAGCGTACTAAGAGACATCATCAAGTTGCCCTCTGACCCTTGACCAGTGCGGACGTCCCCAGTGACCGCTAGTGTACCAGTTTACCCTTAGTGAGGTCCTAGTGAACTTTCATAGTGATGGCTGTTGTTGATGAGTCTGCTGTCTCCTCCCATACTCTCCAGCTTTGTCTTGCTTTGCAAGAAAGACTGGAGAGTGTGGAGCAGGAGATTCAGTGTCTCAAAGATGAAAATTTGGCCTTGAGACTAGCTATGGCGGAGAAGAAGTGTGAGGCTACCGGAAGTGTTCCCAGGGATCGTGAAGCCCCTTGGAAAGTGGTGTCAACTAGTGCAACCCTATTGTTAAGCAATTAAGTCAGGATATGCCAGAGTTAAACTTGCCACCTACATATAACCAGTTTATTGCTTCACTCCACAATGCTCAAAATAGATATATCCCTAAAAGAAGATTTAGATCGACGCAGAAACAACCAAAATGGATGACTAATAAGCTAATAGATCTTATAGGAAAAAAAGAAAGGAATATATCGAAAAATAAAGAAAGGCGAAAATAATTTACATATTTACTATCAGACTCTATCAAGACAGGTCAAAAAGGAAATCAGGAAAGCAAAAATAAATTGTTAAATAAGGATAGCCAGTGACTCAAAAAATAACCCTAAAGCTTTTTACCAACTATATAAATCTAAAGTTAGAGATGTAATAGGCCCCCTAAAAACTTCAATAGGAGAAATAACAGAAAATGATTTGGAAATGTGCAGTACATTAAATAGTCAGTTTCTTTCCGTTTTCACTAATGAAAATTTGGCACAGATTCCAGAAGTCAATATGGTATATAGTGATAGTATAGAAAATATGTTAAGTACAGTTAGTATAAGTAGAAATGATGTGCTTAAGGAAATTGACAGACTGAAACCTCAAAAATCGCCTGGTCTTGACGAGGTATATGCTAGAGTATTAAAAGAATGCAGAGATGAGTTAAGTAGCCCATTAGCATTTTTATTTAACAAGTCATTAGAAACAGGTTTAGTTCCAGAAGCTTGGAAGCTTGCAAATGTAGTTCCGATCTTCAAAAAAGGTGATAAATCGATAGCATCCAATTACCGTCCCATTAGTCTCACATCAATCATAGGAAAGTTGCTAGAGTCCATTATTGCTAGGAAAATTAGAAACCACTTAGTAAAATTTAACTTAATAAATTCTTCTCAGCATGGATTCACTCAGGGACGTTCTTGCCTTACTAATTTGCTTAGATTTTTCTCAGAGGTATATGAAGCAGTAGATAGTGACAAGTCATATGATATTATATATTTAGATTTCAGTAAAGCTTTCGACAGAGTCCCTCATGAGAGATTGATGAGAAAGGTTGAGGCACATGGAATAGGAGGGTCGTTGTTGGGATGGATTAGGTCATGGCTAATTGGTAGGAAACAGAGAGTCAGCATAAATGGTACCAAGTCAGAGTGGGGAGCAGTCAAAAGTGGTGTCCCCCAGGGATCGGTATTAGGTCCCCTGTTGTTTCTTATATACATAAATGACCTAGATTTAGGTATAACTAGTAGGATAAGTAAATTCGCAGACGATACTAAAATGGGGAGATCAATTGATTCAGATAGCGATATAGAGTGCCTCCAAAGGGATCTAGATACCTTACATGAATGGTCATTAAATTGGCAGATGAAGTTTAACATTGACAAATGCAAGGTATTAAAGATAGGGAAGATGCAAACAAATGTTAAATATAAACTAGCTAATTTAGAATTAGAAAATTCAGACTGCGAGAAAGATCTAGGTGTGTTTGTTAGCAATGATTTGAAGCCTAGAAAACAGTGTATTAGCGTTCGTAATAAGGCAAACAGGATTCTCGGGTTCATCTCTAGGAGTGTGAGTAACAGAACTGCTGATGTTATCTTAAAACTTTACTTGTCATTAGTGAGACCCCATATGGATTATGCTGTCCAATTTTGGTGTCCATTTACAGAATGGACATAGATTCATTGGAGAGAGTTCAGCGTAGAATGACAAAAATTATCCATAATATTAGAAATTTTCCATATGAAGAAAGGTTGAAGAAATTAGGTTTACATTCGTTAGAGAGACGCAGAGTTAGAGGGGATATGATAGAGGTATTCAAGTGGGTTAGTGGGATTAACAAAGGGGACATGACAAATGTACTAAAACTCAGTGATAGCGAAAGAACTCGTACCAATGGTTTCAAATTAGATAAATTTCGTTTCAGAAAAGATATAGGCAAATATTGGTTTCGTAACAGAGTTGTAGAGGGGTGGAATAGGCTACCAAGTGATCTAGTGGGATCAAGAACGATAGGGAGCTTTAAGATAAAATTGGATAAGCATATGGACGAGAAGGGTTGGGTGTGAAGGGGGATCAGCTGGGTTGGGCCAATCAGCGCTCTGCAGACCCCCGTAATCCTGCGTTAATCTCTAACCGTTTTGGTAAGATGATCCTCAGGGTATTAGAGTGTTGAGCCTATAATTGGGCTTTGTAATTGGGGTTGTGTGGGACAGGGATCTGCCTTGCTTAGGCCAATCGGCTTTTTGCAGACTCCCATTTTCTTATGTTCTTATGTTCTTATCATCTCCCTTCCAATATATGCCCCTTTCTCTCCCCTATGCAGTATTTATCTGTTTTTGTTTTTGAAATGCAGGGAACACAGTAACTCACTAGCTGGCCAGATAATGGCAGTGTTTTGGATCTGTTAGGACAAGGCCTGACGAGGGAAATATACGAATGTGAGGTTTTCTTTTTTCCTGAATCAACGTTTTTCTTTCTCTTCTTCATTGTTTGTTCTGTCATTTGTTCTTGACTTAAGAGTTTCATTCCTTGCAAATTCTCCTTAATTTTCTACACCGTCATTAGTTTATGCAAAATAGCATATGGGGAAAATAAAGGTGTTCTATGACTTATGAATATATATACTTTTTTTTTTTTTTTTCATAGAACACAGTAAGGCTTTCAAAGACAGCATTTGTTTTGGAATTTGAGCATTCCTCGGATAAATTTTTTCTTTTCTGCAGACTTCCAGAGTTTTAGCCCATTCTATTTCTGAACTACCATACCATTCCATTATTGTCTCTTCAGCATATGCAACACTTCTCACATCCAAGTATAATGTTCTCTCTAATATGACCCAGTGTTCTGGTCATTTTTATTAACTTTTTGTTATATTTGTTTTAATTTGTCTCAATACAAAAAGTTAAATTGGCAATTTATTTCGCTTTCACTTAATGTTTATATATTATTGTCAGATCAAACTTACGATGTGTTAATGTGTTTGTATTTATTCAATTGAATTCTTATTTTATGTATCAAATGCCTGTTATCCATAGTATGATGTTTGTTCTAATAAATATATATATATTTTTTAAAATGCGCTACCTGTATCAGGCTCGTATTTGAACATCATATAATATAAAGATATCAGTTTTTCTGCTGGTGTTGCCCTCCGTATGGACCATAGTATTTGGTAAACAAGGAATGCGCGCTTGTCGGAAAACACAAGATAATGAGGTGGTACAAGGTTGAACAGATGACAACATCTGTGTTTTGATTCTACGTTCTGACGATTTAATTCAATACTTTGATTAAAATGTATGTTATATTTAGGCTAACCTACATGCATTGTTTGGCATTGCTTGGCATTGCTTAATGTGTAATTATTTGTCATATATATATTACAAATATATCATATAACACGAGCATATGGATTATCATTAATCATAGCATTGAGAGACTGGACATAATATTTAACAGGGTACAATTTGGAAATTAGCACTGTCACATTATAAAAACGAATATGCAATAACGGAAAAAACAGTATTTCAGATTTACATTGATATAAAGTGTTATGTTACATTTCCCAAAATAATATACAATTAATACAAGCACGAAATGATCAAATGTCATAAATCTACAAAGACACTTTACCATATTCCGTAATGGTATGCACAATCTATAAATACAACACTTCTACAGTAGGTTTCACAATGGTAGGCTATATCATGTTCACACTCTTCGCTATATTAGTTTTCAACAAACTGTACCTCCTACTGATCATACGAAATTAAGGTAATAATTTATAATGGATATAGTTTTCACTAACAGACATTATAAACTGTCAATGTATTTAGTTCGCTGTGGTTGTGATAGAGCAATTAAAACAAATCCTTGTAAATATTTTATGTTTTAGGACTTTGCAAAATATTATAATAATAGGGAATTACCCCATTATTTTCAAAGTTATATAATATATCGTTTAACGACAGGAAATTATGACCGATTACACAATTGCAAAATTAATTAGTATTGACAAATGGTTCAAATTTATATTGTATGTGTTGGCCTCGCTTCAAGCTGGCTTGTATAATTCCAGGGATGTTATTTATGTAATGGGAAAAACAATGTTTACGATTTGTTTTACTGGTGTATAATTAAATGTATGTATATTCGTAATATGGTTATTCATACGGATTTCTATGTCTAGCAAGTAGCTTTCTTTGTTGTATGATATCTTCAATCCATAAACAAGTCAGATATGTTGGTGTTCTAGCTGTATTTTTAGTAAAACCTTTGGCAAATTTTCAATCGCTTAATGATTCCAAAAAGAAAGGAAGGATATTCGCCATGGTTATTTGATAGCAGATAATGATGCGCTGCAGTACATATATAATGCACTGCAACACAGGCTACATGGCTTTCCAATCTATCTATAACACAAAAATATGGAATGAGAAAAAAGGTACAATATAGTTTACTATTTTATACAACGCTGTCAGCCTACAATGTATAAACAAACATGCAATGCAAGTAGAGCCTTAGCAGAGGACTTGCCTGTTTTAGTCAGTAAAAATAATATTTAAACAGTTGAAGTGTGCTCAAATTGATTATATTTTGATGTTTAAGATTGACCAAGTCCTCTTCCTTATAAATGAGATACTGTACAGGAGACTGAGAGATACAAGAGTCCAGTGCTTTAATCACGAGCATAATCCCGACGTGTTACTTTTGATTCTATAAATATAGTTATTCCCTTTGTATTCTTACAACATGGATATGTGTGGTAGAGAATATGTTTAAGGAAGTACTTTTAAAACGCTTCCAGTAACTGCCTTTGGCCCCAACGAGACAGAACTACACACATTTACTTTAAGTAGAACACCATATAGTTGCTATAATCACAATAGCGTGCAGGCGTGAGCTGGAGATTGCTTTTATCCTGCAATGCATGTAAGGCTGCACTTGTATTCCTGTTAGTGTATTGAATTGTACAAATCCTACCATTCCTGCATCTCAGTACAGTATATTGTAATTATATCTGTTCTGTGTTCATCCATTGTAGTCTGTCAGCTAAATACATATAAGGCTCGTAGAACCGAGATTTGAGAATATACAACGTTCTCCCTATTACTATCAGTTAGGTATGATTATCAATATCATTAAAGGTCACTACATATTGTCACACTAAATGCTTCCGTATATATTTGCACAATATACAGTGTCTTGGGCTTGGAAGGATGTTTGATCGTGAAATATAGAAAAGGATGATTTCCAAATACCTGGAAGAGTTGGTTGACTTTAATAATAACACTGTTAGCTCAAACCCCAGCATAAACTAATTTTATAACTCCCACAGTACCCATACATGACCAATCAACACACTGGTGCACTACAACACTCTCGGTCAAAACCCATAAGCAATACACAGTTAGTTAGCTTTAGGATGATGTGAAAGATTGATTATTATATTGAGAGGTATATTAAATATACGGTATGTATACTTGTATAAGTTTGTCAAATAATTAGGGTTAAATAACCTGATACTGCCGGTGTCTAAACTTGTCAAATGCACTTCTCAAATAAAGTGAAATTACGCGTAGTGTGGAGCATGTCAACAATATCAGGAACATTGACCATCAATTTGCAGACAGTTTGCCAGCCAAGTCAATGGATATCCACGTAATTGTTTTTTACAAGGTGTTGGAACAAAGGGTTTACAGATCTCTGAGGGATGAACACGGACACAAATTATATCGATAATTGACTCTTACTAAATGTCTTCCTTTACTGACACAGAGGTCAATAATTTACATAGTATAGCTTCACAAGAACCCTTAATGGGATTATTCACATTTTAAATGTATCCCAATAGTACAACTAATTCACATACAAGCATAATAAATGGTTTAGTTGTTTTCGTTTTACGGAAATAAGTAAATACTGTATATCTGTACTCACCTAATTGTACTCACCTAATTGTACTCACCTAATTGTAGTATACAGGATTTGAGCCTAAGCTAACAGGCAGGAAAGCGAACCTAGACACAACTAAACATTTGTTCACCCACAGTCTTATTTATGAGTGGAATAAGCTCCCTAATGAAGTTATAGACAGTGACTCAATATACACATTTAAAAAAAGGTTAGACTCATATCACAGAGAAGTTGCTCTGCAGTACAAACTGATGACTGACAGGAGCACCTGGCAGAAATTAACACTGTTTTCAGTTGAAGAGAGCAGAACAACAAATGAAGGTGTGCATGCCTTTTCCTTTCCATTTTTAACTATACTATTAATTCCTTCAGACGATTTCCTAGCCCTGCAAGGTTATTCACTTCTAACTGTTTTCATGTACAGCAAATTGCCGGAGGGTGGGGAGAGAGCCTTCATCTTTGTTATCCTTTCCTTCCACTTTCTCTTAAGGTTGCTATCTCTACTAGGATAAACCCTTAACTGGCGGCGCCCGGCTATTGTCGAGTGAAATAAATGTGGCCTATGTGGCGGGTCACGGCTATTGTCGAGTGCAATTTTGAGCACGTAATGTGCTCTGAGAGAGAGCGGAGCGGTGGGAGGAGTGTAGGTTACCTCATGACCGCTCGCCACGATGGCCGTAGAGCTACTGAGATGTACTCCTTTGTACTCCACCCTCTCTCACTCCTTTCACACGTAATAATGTAAGAAAATAACCGTATTTTACCGATTTTGCGCTTCGGTTGCACGATCGTTGCAAGACAACCAGTGATCATAGAAGGGTTGTTCTGGTGTCATTGGAAAGCTGAATTAATGCCCTTTCAGGGATACATACTTGTATTATGCTCTGGCTCTTGTTTATGCATGAAAAAGAGCACGGAAACAAGCTCGTTTACGGTAAAACCCCCCGCTGGGCGGCACAGTCAAATATACTCCACCACCCGCTCTTTGAGTGTTGAGGCCTGGCCACCTCACAGGGATTGCAATATGTGAGTGGCCAGAGTATCTATGCAAGTCTATGTAAATCTCTCTCTCTCTCTCTCTTTGGCTTGCTAAGTGATGTCCCCGCGAAGAAAAATGCATTAGACTTGCGAAGAATGTATGTAGGTAGGAAATGGCATTAAGTTGTTTCTACAGTTTCTAGGTAGGTTATTCAACCACTAACTTTAATGGTGGACAATATTCACCATTTAGATATATTTCGGGGTTCTTGTTTTTTCCGAGAGGTTTTTAAAGTGATGCTTATTATGTGCATGCGTATTTATATAATTGTGATCTGTAGTGTTGGATACCTCTTTATGATATAACTATTTTCCTTTGATTTTCATTCAAATATATATTCTTTAACCCATTTATTTTTTGAAAACATACTGTATGTTCAATATACAGGGTGATTCAAAAACGTGTTCATACTTTTAAGGATGTAATTGCCAGACCATTTTTAGATGTAACCCCTAAGGTGAGTTTTCGCATTTTTAGAGTAATCACACATTAGTTATCGATAGATAAAACAAATAAGATTGTGGCAGATAATACATTCTGAATTGATATTTGTGACCTGTATGTCAATGGTTTGCTCACTAAGGTTTCTTGAGCACCATTGTATCATGTGGTAGTGTCGAGCAACTCTAGTAAACTGAATAGTTAACTGGCAGAACAAACAACTGTTATGTATACAAAAATGTGACATGGAGTCACATAATAATATGATATTACACAGAACATAAATGTACACACTTCACAAGGCTAGTTAAGAATCGGCTTTTACTTGAGTTATAACTAAAAGGGCGTGCTTATCTTTCGATGCGAGCTCTAGAATATATGCTGAACATGTGCGTGATTTATTTAAGCAATTATTTAATTTTGCAGGTTCTTAGATTTATCAAAGTTCAGTTTTATTTAGTAACAAGTATACATAGTAATTTAATACAATTGGAAATGGTGAAATCATGTTTCGAATATTTGTATATCCGAGTTGAGTTTTGGCGAAGTTAGTCTTTGTTTCCATCACAAGTTCACATTTTCTTTATGTCTTGACTATAATTTCTAGTTCAAGTTAATAATATTCAGAATATTTATTTTACGGAAATCACTAATGTAAAGGAGCACGCGGTCAAGTGTTGAGTGTGTTTCGCAATGAATTATCTTAGACATTCCATCGAAGTTAGAATGCTCGAACGTAATAATAAGAAAATTAACTAGTGAAACACAAGCAATACAATTGTGTGTTTTGTTCTCCCTGAAGGACGAGTATAGTACATTGCAAAAAGGGACTCGAACAATTAGAGACCCACTACTAAGGTATTCAAGTAGTGATTTCCCTGGTGTCGGAGGGGGACTCACTGATTTTTCTGTCGGGTGGCGTACTGGACTTCTCAGAATATTTTACACTGGTATCTCTGACTAGAATTAAGTTTGATTGGCTTAATTCAATACAATACAATAGTTGTTGAAACAAATATGTTCTGGTATAGTGTACGTGTGTATCCGCTAATACACCCGTTTATATATCCTTACGTCAAACCGCCAGCACCATATTTTGACTAATCTTCTTCATATACCCTGTACTTCATTTTCTCTCCTTACAAAATATGATTGTATTCGTTTTCTATCTCTTCCTGTATTTTCTAGTACAACTCATCCAACACCGTCTTTCTCCTTCCTGCCCTCTTCTTGTTCCTGCTTTACCATCGTATATCACAGTGACCTTTCTTACCATCACTACCCTCTACACTATATCAATACTCTACATCATCCCTCTCTTTCCTACATCATACCCCTCCTCCCTCCCCTTGTTTAATTCCGTTCTCACTATCCACCTTCCCAACCATCCCACTCCTTCCTCTCCTTTCTTTCCTCTCCCTCCACCTCTTACCCAAATAATTCCCCTTCTCTTCCTCCCTGCCTACCTCAACTCACACTTCTCATTCTTTTCCTTTTCCCAACCCTTCACACGCACCATATATTCTGCGTCCTGAAAGAGAAGTTATGGAATGGACACAATTAAAAGACTGGGATTAGGAATGATTATACGGAAGACTAGATTAGAAGGTGTCCGAAATTGGAAGAGGGAGTCAACATGACTAATACTAATATGATTGAAACTATGAAGAAGATTAAAGCAAACTTGTATATACTATGTTACGACCAGGGCTACGAATAAAACAATTGAGTGAAATTGAGAATAAAGGCCATCTACCATTACACGTATTTTTCTGTTATGAAGATAAGAAGAAATTAGTGGAACTAATGATGCAAGGCCGTAGTGTGACATCTTCGACAATAAGGATTGATGCCAGACTCTATCAAATGCCTTTGATATATCCAGTGCTATTGTATGTGTTTCACCATGTTGGTCTGTAGCTTGGTTGATTTGATGCGTAAGACGGCAAAGAATGTCTGCAGTTGATCGACATTGTTTAAAACCATATTGCCTATCACTGATTAATTTATTATTCTCAAGATGCTTAATTATGTGATTATTTAATATAATTTCAAAGACTTTACCAAGAGTGGAAGTTATAGCTATTGGTCTGTAGTTTGATGGATCTGAAGAGGCACCTTTTTTAGGAACTGGATGGATGTTTGCTTCTTTCCAGGGTACTGGGAAGCATGAGGTATGAGTACACAGACTGAAACATTTTGCCAACACAGGAGCGAGCACCAAGGAGCAATTCTTAAGTACTATTGGAGGAATTTCATCTGGACCAGGAGCCTTATCTACTGAGAGATTCTGCCAAATAATTTTGACATGTCTGGTGTGGATCTTAAGTGAGGGAATTTCAGGCGAATTAAAATTAAGTACAGGGACATCTTGATTTATTTCATCTAAGGTTGAGTTGGTGGAGAAAATATCCGCAAGAAGGTTAGCTTTACCTTGTGGGTCACTTACAAGATTGCCAGTCGGAGATTTTAATGGTGGAATGGATGAAGCAGTAGTGAAGTTGGATTTGAATGAGTTAAGAGTAATATTTTGTTATCATTTGGATTATTTAGAAGTTTATTTGCCTGCTTGTGGAGAAAGTTTGATTTAGTTAGGTTTAATACAGTTTTGGCATGATTTCTGATGTTTCTAAAGTAATTAAAGGCTTCATGTGTTTTTGATCTTGTGTATGCATTGTAGGCTATTGCTTTTTGTTCAGTTACTCTAGCACAATTATGGTCAAACTATTTAGGTGAATTTGATCTTTTACTGTACTTTTGATGAGGAATAAAAGTTTCCATTCCAATGTTTACAAAATCTTGTATGTAGCTCAAGGTGGAGTGTGCATCATTAGAAAAGAAAGAGGTCCAGGGAATATCAATAAAGAAACCTTGAAGACCCTCTCAGTCTGCCCTATCGTAATGCCATTTAGTCACCAAAACAGGTTCAGAGGGGGAAGGTGTGGTAGGTGATAGACAGGTGGCCTGTATCAGACAGTGATCAGGAGATATAGTGGGCTTGTGTGGTGTAGTGTCAGGTACCTCACCCTCCATGCCTGCTACTTGAATATTCCAAATGTATTTGTCCTCAGTATCTGCAAACTCTGTTTCCACTTGCACAACTTGCATTCATCACTACACTCTTACATTTTCAATACTCGCACTCCTCTTTCTTTACCCCAACATCGTTGTCCAGCATGTCCTATTTGTTATATGTGTGTGTGTGTGTGTTTGAGTGTTATTTTTTACTTCCGCATATGCTTTCTCTTTTCAATTAACGTTTCTCTCATTTTACTCCAACACCTTAATCTTCTCAATTTTACTCTAGCATTTTCTGTATTTAACTCTCTTTTTAGTCAAAACATTATCTTCCTCTCGCAATTCTAGCATATATTTCTCCAGCATCTTATCAATATTATGTTCCTTTATTCACTTATCTAATTATTAGTAAAAACACAATATTTACAGCATTTTTACTCTTAGCTCGTTTTGTCCATGTAGTTTATATAGAAATTCCTCATATTCTTTCACATCTCTATTCTCGACAAGCTCATATAATTCTCTTTGAAGCTTTTACACATTTTCAATTCCTCCTTCCCGTCTGAAATGTACACATACGTTTATGATGCAGTCATACTTTTTCCTCCTTTAACTGGGATGATCAAACACTCAACTTTCCATTTTTTGGATTATATTTTGTGCCATCCCTTTTCTCAAAAACAAATATATATCATTTCCCAGTCCCCATACCTCCTCTCTTTCCTCACACTTCACCATATTCTTCTCGCCAATCTCCCACATGTTTTCCTTGTCCTCTACTTCCAATATTCGCTTTTCTTATGTTGGACGTTCTAATACTCTCTTACCATCTTCCATTTTTCTTCTGTCTTCCCTCATTTTCAATTTTCTCTTCTAACATTCTAACATCTTTCCATACACGTTTTTCAAATTCACTAACTTTCCTTTCTTATGCCTCACCTATTATCTCATTTGTCTCTATTCCTCCCGTACAGCTCTCTTCCCTCTTCAACCAATATATTCATCCTTTCCTTCTCTCAACATTTCATGTCCCCCTATTGTTCCTGTTTGTATGTTCCCTACCAGTCTCTCCAATTTACCATTCCTCACACTATTTTGGCGTCTTCACTTTCCAAAATGTAATCAACTTTCCACTACCAGACTATTTTCATGTTATGTTATACTTGACTCATGCCTTAGGTAACTTTTCATCCTGGTGTTGTAAGTCTGCTCTCCATATTTATCCTGTCATCTTGTTCTCTGTGTTCACGTCATTTGTTCTTCTTCGCGGTATTGCCATCTCAGCTTATTCCTCAAACATTATTTTTGTTTATATATCTTGCCACACACACCCTCACAAGCCCCCGCTCCAACGCGTCTTGTAAACATTTACCGGGCGGTTGTATGTATAACAGAAATAGCAGGATGTTTACATACGTGTTTCTCTTGTTTATCAACGAATTTGCTCACGCCAAGATGTTTATATCGGGAGGATCATATCAGGTAATGACGCTAACGGAATGAGTACAAGAAAGTCGGAGAGATAGAAACGCCAGCGGTAATACAAACAGCTTGTACAGTAATAATAATGATGAAGGCAACGGTACGTAAAAAGGCAAAGACAGACAGTTTAAGAGAGGGAACAGGAGAGGTGGAAGGGAGAAGGGGAAGAGGAGACAGGAGAAGAGGTGGGAAGGGAGATAACAGGAGGAAGAGAAGCAAATGGGAGGAGGTGGAGCATATGGAAATTTTTGTGAGAAGCCGGCTTGGGGAGCACTGGGACGAAAAAGTATGCCTGAGGAAAACTTCTTGAATACGGTGTATAATGTGTGGATGATAAGCAAGTGAGAGTGTAGGAGAGATAGATAGTTGCGTGTAGAGTTTGCCGCACATATTAAATTCCGTTGGGGTCGTGATTAGGCAGCGCTGCACTCACCTCCCCAACCCCCCTCCCTCACTCCCCCTCCAACCAATATGAGGTGGAGGGAGGGATGGGGGTTGGGGAAGTGGGTGTAGCACTGCCAAATCACGACCCCAAAGGAATAAAATATGTGCGGCAAACTCTACATACTCAGTCACAGTTACATACTGTAGATACACTGATAAATGGTTCCCGGACAAATCATCCAGATTAATCAAACAATAGTATTTCTTAATCAGAGCTAACTAAACCACTGTGCACAATGTTTGAAGTGCAGAAACATTGTTGTGTATGCATTAGGCTTGGACCATTCCGGAAGACCAACTGTAATGCTCCTGCTTATGATTCTAAGAATATGTTACAGGGGGACAATGCCTAGTGAGTTCACTGCTCAATAGGTGGCGTTCTGAGAGTGAGGGTCTGAGTCTGGAGGATGAGACAGTGAAGCACTTGAACGAAGCAACCAGCCGCTTCAGAGATGGAGCTGCTTCGAGCCATGAATGGATGCATCACATGTCTCACTCCCCAGACTGGAACAAGACCTCACGGGATTCACAGTGTTGAGCGGTGGAATGTACAGGCTCTCAGCCTATGCCCGAGAGGGAGTAGTTGGAATATAGAAGAAACAATAACTGAATAATTTATATTTAGATAAGTAATACATATAATTTATATTAATAGCATCAACCTTAAGCAAATTCTTCCTTCAATACTCCCGCACAGCATTATGCATAAGATAATGGTGAGCCTACAATAAATGGAACTGAACTAAATTTGGATGATGGAGAGGAGGCAGCTATTAGTTTCCTTGATATCTACATAGTTTGCAATATAATGAGTTTCACGTATATATAACCAAGAGAACCTATGGTATGACATGTGATATTATCATGCTAGATTGAGGGGCAAAGTATACTGTATACAATATGAGGTAGTGTGAGAGAAAACTATATATAACTTTACTTACCACCTATACCATATAATATTATGGCATATAACTTTACCTACTACCTCTACCACCTCCACCACCACCATCACACCACACTCACCTGGAAAAGACACACACTTCATAGTCACACAAAACTAAATACGCAGGTCATTCATGTCAAGTGTTATTATACTTCACTGTTCGCCATCCTCCCTTTTGCTTTCCCAGTGTGTTCTCAATTTTACGTTTGCTGTTAATATGTCCAATGTTCTTCTAGCATCTTTCTTTCTGTTTTTGACGTATTTTGTTTTGCTTTTGTCAGTTCTCGTTTTCTTTCTATTCTAGATGGTGCTTCCCTTGAACCTTTTTTGCATTTTACTTGTCAATACCCATTCAGTTCAATAACGTCTTTTATCCATTTATTCTGGCGATCATGAGACACATACATCAAGTTCTTTAACACCTTAAGAGCGGCCTATGCGGTTTATTTATATGTACCGCCCAGCGGGGTGTTTTTAGCCAAAATAGGGCTGTTTACGTGATCATTTTCATGCCTAAATAAGACCCAGAACATAAAACAAGTACCTATCCCTGAAAGGGCATAAACAGAGCTTTCGAATGACACCATAACGATCCTTTTATGATGGCTAGTTTTCTTGCAATAACCGTGCAACGCGAGTGCAAAAAGCATGTAATTCGGTACTTTCCCCATATAATTCAGTATGTAGCGAGTGAGAGAGGGAGGAGGGAGCTGAGATTCGTGTCAGTAGGTTCGCCGCGGTGGTCTGGAGCAGTCATACGCTCGCTAGTCTCCTGCCACCACTTGTCTCTCTCTCTCAGCAACATTACGTGCTGAAATTGCCACTCGACCTATGTCGAGCGCCGCCACATAGTCCAGCTTTATTAAATACGACTTATGTGGTGAGCCGCTAATTAAGGGATAAATAGCTGTAGGTTTATAAAGCTTAACACTTAAAGAGCGGGGCCCGACTTAAGTCCGTATCTAAAAAGCAGCAAGTTAGGAGCATTATTAAGGTTTTTAAAGGGTTAAAATCGAGTGCTAATGGCCGGGAGAGCAGCAGGCCACATGGCCGACACCCAGGGCTTACCGCCGCCCACTGACTTACGCTCCCTCTGTTCTCGAGAGGCCGGCAGTGTAGCCAGTAGTGAGAGTAGCTGGAAAAAATATGCCGCTATACGCTAAACTCCCATGTTGGTCGTACCACTGCATCAAAACGACGAGTGCTACGTAACTCGTTCTGGTCTCATTTAGAAGCTTGTAGCGCCTAGTTGTTTGCTGAATACATTTTTTTTCATGCAGATACTTGATTGATCATTCAGGAGGGCCTAAATATGACCAAAATAGCCTAAAACCCCCCGCTAGACGAGGGTTAATGGAGTTTCTACCAATGTAATTCTTAGATAAAAAATGTGTTAAATATAATAGCTGTGTCTACTTTTAGTCAGAATACAACATAAATGTTGTCATCGCAGGCACTAAACTCATATAAAAGCCTCACTTTGATAACACAGGAATACAGAAGACATCAAATAACAATCATACCATTCACAATATCGGTATTCTACAACTCTATCTATATTACAGTAATTTATATTATGTATTAATCATTTAATGAAACATTTATATATATTAGCAGTTATATACGAAATATTCTACATTTAGCTCTGATCTGAATTGTAAACCATCAGCCGTCGGCATTTTATGGACACACACACACACACACACACACAAGGATCCTGCCGCGCGACACGACACAACTGTGACGCTGACACACGATTCATGGACAAACCTTCAACGATACATTATAAACAAACATGCACACACACACACATACATACACACACATCAATTCCAACACAGCCAGTTTTAATACGATGGTGGGATTATATCAATGTCATTATACCACAAAACGATGATAGTTTCAAGTGTTTTTATTATATACTAGAATATTTATTGATTTAATAATATTAGTTCATCTAACTAACCGTCAGTAGTGTATAATATATAATGTAAACTTCATAATGAACTACGAGTCAATTTAGACGAGATATATCTGTAAGCCCCGCCCCCCTTCCCCAACCGTTATCATACGGCTGGCATGCCTGTATCACATAGCGGAGCCTAGCAGGGTTACCAAATCAAAGAATAAATACCGCTTAACCTGTATACAAAAGTTGCTAGAAGGCTACAAAATAGTAAATGGATGCCTAAACATGCTAGAATAATACCACAATATTGACCAAAAAGGGCTCAAAGATTCAAAATAAAGCAATAATTGTTATCGCTAGGTCGAACATTTTAGTGCTAGATCAAAGTAAATATATATTTATCTTAAATATTTGTATTAGATATATTAGATAGATAGATAGGCTTTCAACTCATCTAGATTATCAAGACAGGAAGATAATTCAAGACTGGAGCCTCTTTTTCAATACCTCCATTCCCTTCTTTAAGTAAATACTTCTAGATCTAGCCGGAAGGTAGCTACATTGGCAACGCCGGTGTCTTTTCAAGAGACTCGAGACGAGACTCGCGGGGGCACCGAGCTTCAGTTGCCGCCTGTCTTCTGAAGGGGTAGTGTGGCGTCTCTTCCCCATACCCCTGGCAGACCTGTTGCCTCCAACTTTTTAGTCAAGCCAGGAATAGTATTGTCTACTGTGACGCCTCCCGGCGTTAGCAGAATGGTTGCGTGGGGCATTGCAGCTCGCTAGCGCTCGCCAGGATGGGGGGATGGGCTGCAGTTGTCCTAGAATGGTCTGATTTGTTTAATTAGTGTTGTGTTGCCACAGACAGTCTAGAAGTGGTCTTTGTTTTGGTCTGTGACCGCGCCTTGTATTTTATATTCGCTATAATATAAATGTTGCTTGCGTGGGAGGCGAGCGAGAGAGGATGAGGGAGTACACCTGGCAGCGGGGTGAGCTATGACGCGGCTCGCTTGGGCGCTGACGGCGTTGGCGGCCGGGTGGTCAACTAGTCCCTTTCCATCGCGGCCTCGTGTTCTTTACCAGCTCAGAGCTTGCCTGACACGCGTATCGCCTACACCCTTTGCAATTCTGTCCCCCATACTCGCCACTTTGCATACTATTTCTCTCTCTCGACTTCTCCTTTCTCATTCTCTACTCTTCATTAAACTCAACATCCCTTCTGTTTTCAGCATAGACGTTCACCGTCGACCAGTCGTATTGTACGCGAAACTCTCAGATATTTCCATGTATTAGGTTAAGGAGGTATTATGCTTTATTGAGGTTAGAGAGACGGACTTTTCCGTATGTGTCCTCTCTCGGGAAGGTTGTAGACCGGTATGTCTCCCTGGCAAGGTGTTGAGTGATTCTGCTTGGTTATCTAAAGCTAGACTAGGGGTAGGGTTACTGTGTCGTTGTCTCCGATGTGTGCAGTGTTAGCTAAGCCCTGCACGACATCGACAGGTACTGTGGGAGCCTAAGTTGTCTTCGGGTGGGTTTACTTTGCGAGCACAGCGCTGTGGTGTGAGAGGGCCATAGCCTATCCCTCACAACATAGTGCTGCCTCTTTGTGTTGACTTCTGAGGGATCGCCAGGATAGAACTAGGTACTAGAGACCTAGATTTATCAAGAGAGCATCCCCGTCATATAACGTAATCTTCATTATACCACCTTCGGACAACGTTAGGCTTCGAGCCGCATGCTCACCCATTGTTGCCCTGCCTTGATACCCCAGCTAGACTTTATTAACCGAGCAGACACTGGTTAGAGATAAGCCCCCATTATTATATGTATGCAACATTATTATTCACTGCACTTTTGAGCCGAGGTTGTTGTTGAGTTGCACAACCCTAGTAGGCTGTTGCGTTGTGTCACGAAGCATTTCTTTAGTTGTCGAGCATTACTACCTTTGCACAGTCTTTATTATTCGCCTGCCTATTATTACTATATGTCCTAGTATTTATTGTGACCCGTATTCTGCATTATAATTGTTCAAGATTCTTTACGAACATCTTCCCAGCATCAGACTTATTTCAGAAGTTTCCAGTTGATGTTGCAGGACTAGCATTGCACTTTCTTTAATACAGGAGTGCCAGTTATTTGAGTATCTACCGTAACGTTAATTAATCACGTTAACTATCTTTTCTTTGTGTAACCTAATCGAGTAATCTTTTACTGTTTGAGAATAGGCTGTTTCATCGAGCGTCAGCCTAGTGTGTGTGCACCAGTTACCGAGTCATAGGATACCTCGTTGTCCAGGCACGACTCAGGGCGGTAATGGTGTTTTGTTTTCCAGTGTTTAAGGCAGGGGTTGGATCTAGTGTTACCGTTGTTGCATTTTGCCATTATCTAGTCCAATGTTGAAGAGCCCCGTGTCTTTGAGAACCTGGATCGTAACACTACATATTCAAATACATTTACAAGAATAAAGCATGCCAATTACATGTATTTTTATTATTGACAGCTAAATGGGTCACATAATTATTGACTGTAGGATGTTGACTGACCTTACTGTTCATACACTGTAATCACTGTACCAAGGATATTTTATACTAGAATGTTCTTGACTTAACAATGAGAGAGAGAAAGAGAGAGAGAGAGGGGGGGGGGGGGGTATGGGAGGAAAGGAAGATTGCGAGACGGACGGTGAGTACACAAAGATAGACGTCCAAGCGCTCGCAATTCTTTGTATATATTATCTTCTACCTCGACTCTGCCATACTTTCCATACAATTTGAAGTGACCATGGTATTGACAATAATGTTATGTCTGAGAATGCTTACTTTCTTCTTGAATTGTTTCAATAGCTACTGAAAAAAATCGATGATAAGAATACAGTGGTATAAACATGTTTCAACCAAACTTCTATATATTCTTGGTCTAATTTTATTTTCGTAGTTTTCTTTACCGTTTGGAAATATATTTCCATAATACAATCATTTATCAGTATAATGGTAAATGGGAAAATTATGTGTGGCATGAAATAAATGCAGATCTACATGTATTAATGCTTTCTTTTATCCCGCATCGAACGTTATTAGGAGATCTTACCAGCTTCGTGGTAAGGCAGTTAGTGATATGTCGGAGATTGCTGTACGATAACTTTTAATTAATCTACGGCGCTGGTGGAAAGGGGCGGGGCTTACAGATATATCTCGTCTGAATGGACTTTTTTTTTTAGTCGGTGATAGTGGATAACCAACCTACAATCAGCCTCCACCTCTCCCCTCCTCTTTCCTCCCTCCTCAACAACAACAACTATCATCAAAATATGCTAGGCGTTAAAAAAGAAACAAATAAGACATGTAGCAGTTCAACATGGCTGACACTGGATCCGATTTTGTACCTGCCAAAAATGCTATACAATATTTGTATCCATTTTAAACCCTCGGCATAGTAATAGATTTAACCCGATTGACAGGATTTGGCATTTTTATCGCAAACAGCACAGACAAAATGAATCGAGCATATTAAAATATGTATTGAAATATTTGAAAATTCTTTTGAAAAGTATTTTATTAATAGTCATTGATGAAAAGGGAGGACAAATTAATCCCAGTTATACATTCAGTTTATCGTGTCAGTGTACAGGGTGTATTAACAAAACGCTTACAGACTTCAAGTGCTACGTACCGAATAAAAAAACCCAATTCACTGTATTCTATTACAACATAAACAATAATTAATAATTAATGATTTAAAGGAAATACAGTAAAATATTTCAGTGTCGTCCAAGCATTGGTTATAATCCAAACACTGGCATTGGTTTCCCCTTCATCTCCTTGTTTATACCCAGGAATATTGAATTATAAACATAATTCGTTTTCAGGATGAAGCAATGTAAGTAATATTCCCTTTATACACCGTTTACAACTCAAACTATTTTATGTTAATTCAATTATGTTTTTGTATTTTTCTTTCAACATAGGAGAGACCAAAGACATCTTGGATGAAACAATTACGATCCTCAAGTGGTCTGCAGACATTACTGTCATAGGTTAGTAAATAAAAGAGCAACGTTGAATGATAACAATACCCAAACAATGTGGGCATTACAAAGTTATTTCCTAATGTTATTTAATTAATTGTACAGTAGTTAACATTAATTAATATACAAACTTATTTGAAGCAGTTTCGGGTTGGATTCAATCTCCTTACTAATTCTTACTGAGCATTTGAATTTCAGAGATTTATTTAATAACTTCGAGACTTCAAAATAGATCAGAATTAATTACCACAACTGTAGGCCTACATGGTAATTACAGTGTAATAAGAGGAAATTAATTGAAATAATTGTATTTACCACCAACTAATGTAATACAGAAATCAATCATATCCAATATTTTTAATCTTTGAGTCTTTATACCGAGTCGTAAAACATTTTCGGAATTTCGTTCAAGATAGGAACGATCAGCCCCCGATGAATCTATGAATCAAGAAGTATGCTTCATAAACGATTGAAAAATAGGAAAAGTAGAATGTAGATACGAGGTACCGTTGTTGTTGTTGTTGTTGTTGTTGTTCCCCAAGCTGCCTGGCCTAACAGCCCCAAGGCCCCGAGCAAGGCCAAGGCCACAACCAAGCGCCCCCACAGAACCCTCCGTGCCGACCACATTAAAGCCTGGGTGACCGAAGCCACTCCATGGAGGGGAGCTGAGGAGGGTGCGGAAACGCCCGGGAAACCAAAGCCTCACCCAGGGCCCTGTGCCCCTCAGCAATTATGAAGAGAAAGTTGAGGGGCAAAGGAAAAATGTGACGCTTTAGCTTCCAATCTTGATAGATTGGGAGGTCAATCCACGGAAGAGACGCCGTCACTTGATATCTAGAAAATATATAAGTAAAAGGAACAGTCAGATTAAGCTATGGGTATGGCAGAGATCGCTCAGTTCTCACTCTGATAGACCAGCCCATCACCATGCTGTTGTAAAGGCCGTTGTAAAGGCTTATCCCTCAATACCCTCATCTACCTTCAACTACGTTTGGATACTCGACCCAGACTTGGGCATCAGCATTATACCCCGTGACCAGAGTTGCAAATGTTACATATTTGTTTACGCTAATCTGCTTCAAATAATTAGTATTTTTCTGCTAAGTACCTAATACCATCAACATATTCCAAGGTACTTTGATTTCGTAATAATATTCTAATGTGTGAATAGGTAAAGCTATACTTTCCCTTTAGTTAAGTCCATAGTAAACATGTTAATCATGTATCAATTATTTAGTGCTTTATTTGTAACCGTTTTGATAGATTTCTAAATAAGCATATATCTCATTAATAACACTTCTTGGGGGAAAATGTGATAAGACAATATAAGTTTATTTTCTATTTAACAATGTGTTCGTCATAGTCTGTAACAGTTATTTATCTTTGTCTACAGCTCCAACTTCCTTATAGAACGAAACTCACAAGTCGGCAATTAGCAACGAGGGTTGCCGAACACAAGGGTCGATCATACCGCACAAATTTTCCCATATCAAGACCTTCATTTTCGCCTATCAGAAATCATAGTGAATCTTCAGGCCATGCTATCAATAGTCAAAAAATGTCCATATTATTCACTACATCAGACGACATGTCCAGGGTAACAGCTGAGTCTCTCCTCACCCACCATCACCAACCATCCCTAGGCACCCACGAGTCCTCCTCTCCTTTACTTTGTTTCTAGTAAATGGTATGTTATTCACTAAAATGTAGCTTTTCTATATTTTCTATATATTGTTTTGTTTATGTTTGTTTTCGTGTTTGTTGTGTTTCTCTGTCCATATGTTATTCATTTATTATTATCTTAATTTAAATGTCAGTATTTTATCCCTGTTTTCTACCTTCCTTCATCCAGTTTCTTGTGTACTTTATAGTAATTTAACCTACTTTTACAAATTGTATATTTGATTGCAAACTTTTTATTTATTTTTTTTTTTTTCCTTTTTAGGCTTGAAAATGACATATGATGGTGTCGAAACGTCGCACATACTCTAGAAAAATAAAGATGTTCCTTTACGCTTTGGTATTGCTCTTCCTTGTACGCCTACGATTCCCTGCCGGAGAGTCAATTGCTTCTATATATATATATATATATATATATATATATATATATATATATATATATATATATATGTGTAGTATACATGGAAAAGAAAAGCATATATAGTATATGAGAGAAAATGTGAGAAATGTGGAGGAGGAAAGGCACGCTATGGAACACCTTGGCTCCCTCTTTCCCTCTCTGAAGGTCAAACGAGGTTGGAGAAAAGATACGAGACAAGCACAACTATAAATATTATTGGCCATGCGTTCCAGGTTAAAAGAAACAATATATGAACAGCTGCAGAACAACATGGAAGATTAATGGTAATAGTGTTAGGGTGAAACACATAGCTTGAGTAATGTAGTTCACCGATTACACACAAACAGACCATTAAAAGATAATACCCTGTGATGGCAGGCGGCAGGCAGGATAATTTGAATGACCCCATGGGATCCAAGCTTTACAAAAACGATGTATATGAATCTAAATACAGAGCAGAATATTAATATATGAGGGTACTGAGGCTGATAGATAGATGACTGTAGGGAAGGCAGGCAGTAAGAAGGCCCTGACCTAGCACCACACACCAGTAACTCTGTTTCTCTGTCGTTCCCCCACCCGACCCCCAACACTACACACAAGATTGCTTGGGGAGGACCTGTCACCGCCACGCTTGTCTGCCGAGCACCCTTGTTTGCTACCCTTTGTTTCCTGGCCTACTGCTGGAGTAAAACAAAAACAAGAGCACCAGCATAACAGGTGCCTTTTCTTAGTGTTTTATTCTTTGTGTTCTTGTTATAATACCTTACTGCATTTCTTCAATTGTTTACAATTGGATAAAGTTCCTTGTTGTCTATACAGTATATCAAATACTATTATAGAGTATGTATCCTATTTAATTCTCTAACGTCTCTCTATCCTTCTTGTTTTGTGTTTGTGTTATTAATAAATTACACTTCACTCCCAGTATTGCAGCCACCATCTCCCGGGTTGTAAATAGTTTGTAATGGGAAGTGTCACACTTAAATAGAGAGGACTAATGTACCCACGACGCCTTCTATCGGGAGAATGACACGTCCTTGGTATATGTAGAAGGAACCATGTTGCTTACCATACTAGCCCATGAGTCGGAATAAGAATTGATGTATTATAGACATACAGTAGATCCCGCAATACAAACACCGTGATGAGGATTAGTTTTATTAAAGATTGGCAACGTTTCCCTGGCATACATTTAACTTTAGAAACATTGTGAGGACGAAACGGTGTACAAATTATATGGAGCGACACTTTAATACAAGTATTTTATTGAAGAGTTAATGCTGAACAGGTTACGAAAGTACTTGAAAACAATTACCTATATCACTGAATATGCATACAATTTATCAGCCGCTTAATGAAGTAAACTGTCCTATTCAATTCCAGTAATTCTAGTAATTAAGGTAATCATCTCGGTCATCTTATTCAAAGACTCAGGATGAACGTAAGAACCACAGAAACAAAATAAATAAACAGACTTAACAAAAAGAGAAGGAAACGGAGATTAAAGAAGAGGAGCACACTAACATTCAAGCGACACAGAGACACGTGCAAGAGGGAGATAAAGACTGAAAGAAAAAAGGGAGAATAACATCAGAATAATAACACCAAAAGACCGAAAAAGGGAGCAATCAAGGCAACAAAGAACCCTGGTGACCGTCAGAACTCTCTCCCTCGTACTACTTCCAGGGACACCAAAGCTCGTTTTACCAATTTGGTCGAACACGGACACACATTTCTGCTCAGACCCTAGAAATAAATGTTATTATTTCTGCTACCCACATCCTACATAATTATTTCCTTCTCCCCTCCTACCATCATCACATCCTTTCCATTTCTGTTTCAATTGACACTATTGTATAATTTATTACAGCATGTATACACTGTTAAGAGTGTTACCTGCATCCCGTGTACGTTTTTCCTGTTGTCTTAATGTAATATTTGGTTATTGTTTTATTTATTATCGGTGTTATGTATTTTAAAATTATGTCATTGTTGGTTATACAAATGTGCAATTGCTAGACATAACAAGTTAATGTATATAATGTCATGGAATCCATCATTCCATTGTCAGTAAGAATGTTTGTTTATCTTGTGTGATCATGCGTTTCTCGACCTTACTGTTCATCACCAAGTCACACCAAACATCACCTTTATTTCCATGGACAATGGTTCTTACCCTCGTCTTCCAGGCTATCTAAATATCTCTCCATCTAATGTATTCATCCTCTCGCCCGCCTCTCCTTATGACTGTTTGTAAATATACGCTATATTGTAAACACATATTCCAAGTCATATAGAACAATTATGTGTTATTGTCTAGTATATACAAATATTAAATCCTTCAATAGGTTGACGTTGTAATATTGATTGTATTCTGGATGATTTTATACGATTTCATGCAGCTTAGAATGGATTTCAAGACATTACAGGAGTATAAATTATCTCCCAAGGTTTCTCTGAGATCATTACAAAGCTGAATAAAGATTGATTAATGACAAATAAGATAACAAAAAAGTGTCATTCGTATTAAGTATCTATCCATCTATCTATTTCCGGACGCTGTGATCCCCGAAGGGATGGCCACGAACGAATCACCCCCATGCACCTCTGTCCCCAGTCAGTTGAAACCCCTCCTCCCATCTAGCACCGCTTTCACACATATACTTCTTAACTCCATCCTTTCACCTCTCTCTCGGTTTACCTCTCCCTCTTTGTCCTTCCACCTCACTCTCGTACACTCTCTTAGCCATTATGTCACTTCCCATACGTTCCACAGGGCCGAACCATCTTAAGGTGGTCCTGTTCACAATTTCAAGCACATCTACTTCCACACTACACCACTCTCGTACTTCCTCATTTGGCTGTCTATCCCTCCATGTAACTCTGCATACACTTCGCAAGCAACTAATCTCCATCCCTTTCACTCTTGGTTTGTGTCTCTCTAACAACATCCATGCTTCAGTCCCGTACGTCATTGTTGGGATTACCACACGACCATGCAAAGACTGCTTTACTTCCATGCTGACCACCCTATTTCTTGTTATTATTTTCAGTATTCCTACAACCCTCTTCCCCAGTTGCACCCTCTTCCACACTTCTTCATCCATAATCCAATCTTTACTCAACACACTGCCCAAATACATAAATGAGCCGACATTCTACATAGCCTGACCTTTCAACCTCACCTCATACTCTGTGACTGCACACCTTGTAAAGTATCTACACATTCGTCTTGGTCAAACATTCCCCCTTCCCTGTGGAAGGATCGTAATATTTTAGTGCAGATTATAAATTATTTCATAAATCAGTTTCTCTCTCCCTCCATGGATCAACTATTTAGTTTTGCATCTCAATTTTGGCTATTGGTAAATCTGAGACCTTTGCGTCTCGGCGGATGTCTAATTACAAACAAATACCGCTACTGTGTTCGTTATTTTATTGATTTGTTACACATTAATAAATATGGAAATAATTGCGGTAAAGTAGACTAGGTTAAGTTGTGTGAAATGAAGCAAAGTTACTTTATATATGAAATTACCATTTCGGTTGTATACAGTACTGTAAACTCCTGTAGCATTTATGTGCCAGTCTTTATCTTCCCTCCACCTTTGTTTATATAAAGTATTGCTTCCTCCACAAGCTTCCTTTGACTTGCGTATTTTGCTAAATTATTTTCTCTTGTCATTCATTTTCAGCCATCTATTTATACCCTTAACTTTCATATTTATGTTCATCTTTGCTGAATCCTACCACTTTCCGACCTTTCCATGCCATTTCTACCCTATATTTTTGGAACCTTTATACCAAACAAATGTTAGGGTTCCCTCTTAATTGCCCATCAACATTTGTCTGCTCTCGCTCTCCTTATCTTTTCTTCCACCCCCCTCCATTTTTCTCTCTTGGGGTGTGTGGAAAGTGATTGTCACTGACTGCAAGGTTGCATGTTGGTGGCTGGTGTGATCCTCGCTGTGCGTGTCTGGTTGTCATCTAACACATGGCACTTTAGCCTCTCTCTCACTCTCTCTCTCTGTCATTCACAATAATTATATAAACCTATACTTAACCATTTCACGCACATATGACACAGAGGTTGCCAGATTAGCAATAAGAAATAGAGTTCTCTCACCCTTATAATTACCTCTCCAAAATTAGTTTTCTGCCCACAGCTAACTCAAAGACAACTGCAGAGGTTGAAGTAACTAAACTAAAGGTTTCTAAATACCCCTGATGGTAAAAATGGCTTTAAAGTATCCCTAATAGGCTCAAAATCGCGTCATATGTCGGGGAGGGTTAATAACAGACTTTCAAAATTAAAGAGTTGATAAACAAGCACAGACTGACCTGCAACCTTGAATATAAAAAACAGTGTCACGTGCAAATTGTGAATTAACCCGGGGAGCGTGGCTATGGCCTGTGACAAACATAGGTAAATGCAAATTAATTACCCAATATTCTGACAGAATCAATATTCTGAAAGTCATCTATACGAGCGACATAACGCAATAGTTCAATGTAAATCCCCCTCACTCTCTCCTCCTACTACCCCTACCGTCTCTTGGGCAATAACAAACACCTGTACTCGGCCGGGCTATAAGGGTGAGAATCCCATGACCTCCATGCCTCGGGTGCCTCCAGCCTCCTTCACTCCTCCCTTCTTCCCACCCACCTCTTCCTTCCCGCCTAAACTCATTCATAATTCGCCTATATATATCGCATATTTGGTCTATGTGCGGCATATTCCTTGTTATATGGGTCGCCTACATACGTACACTTACGTACACATACTTTATATAGCATGAAAGTGCTCAAAATAGGATAAATATGCGATATTACGCCTAATCCACCCTCCCTTCCCTCTGGTTCTACTCCCTAGGCGCGCGGATATTCGCCCGGGAAATCTTGCCGTGCGATGACATTCTTGCCTCGCGATGCCATTCGCACCACATTTGTCAACTACGGACCGCCCCCCACCCCCCAGACATTTTTGGGGGGGGTCAAATATATATGGCTGGATGCCCGCGAACATTCTCTACACTCTGATGTAGTTTTCATTGATATTTGCAAGGGTCGCCAAAATGGTCATACCTGCGCACTGGGGTGTGGTGTATACTATAGGGGCTACGCAGCTAGGACGTTAATGCTTAAAGAAATAAGAAACAACAATTGAGAGACATTAAAGACTATTCCACATGAACAAAACCTTTTTTACCTATGCTATGATCAATTTAGTTGAGGAGGGTTATTTTTGTAACAGGAAAATTTGAATTAAAATTATGAATGGAGAATAGGATATCTGAACGTGCCTGTACAATAGGCAATGCCATACAGGTCAGGAATATTATGAGCGTCCTAGACACTATATGCTTTTATCACACCAAGATTGGGTGAAACGTACACTCTGAGACACAAACTCTGGCCCTTGGTAACTAGTGCACCTGTTTGAAAGAACTCTATAAATGCATATCATTAATATATACTGTATATACAAACACAATGATTTATTTTGGCATATCTTCGAGGATTTAAATCAACAATTTGTGTTCTAGAGTGTACAACCACGGGAATTAATTATTTATGTAATACATTGAAAATAATTCAAACTGAAACGAGTTTCCTATTGAATTTTTCACCTGAAATATTAATTTCTGAGGTTCGTTTAAAGAGTTCAAAGACCAAATGATACGATATAATTTACGACCATGATTATACATAATAAGTATGACCTATTTAAACGTTATTAACCCTTTGAGTACCACCGACATGTGTTTTATTATATTTTAGCTATATTTAGACGATATTACGCAGCTTAAGAAGAATTATATAGTAGTTAAAAAGATTGGTTGGGATAGTTTGAAGCCTTAATTATTGAAAGAGATCCTTCCCGTACTGCAGATAATGGTCTAGAATATAATTTAAAAAACGGTACAGAAGGGGTTAACCTTCGCCCACTTTATCAATATCTGTAGCACGTTAACTAATATAATATGTTCAAGGGATTAGAGTACCATGAATATGTAAAGAGTTAATCAGACAAGAGTTTTTTTTTACATAAGTATAAATTGTTCCAGATAGTAAAATTAATGCGCCCAGATCTCATAATACCGAAGTGTTTTGGTGTTACATTCACATTATATTTAGTTTAGCAGGGTGAGCTAAGTATCTTCTTCTAACGCAACCAAACTTAACGGTAAGGTAAGGTTTAATTCGGTAAGTGCTGCTAGGACAGGTTAGGTTGTGTTAGTATAAGTTACCATGATAGTGACAACAGTAGAGACCTATCAGTCTTATGAATAAGTGCCCTTGTCCTACCTGTGATGATGATCGTAAGTTATGAGGTCCGTCTGGCCTACCACGCCCTACCCTGTCTATACCAGTGTATCTGCCTCACTCAACCTGTCTCTCCCTATATCTTTCACGCAAGTTTAGAGGGTTATCTGCAACACTGTAATATGCCAGCCTGTACCTCAGTCATTTACTACCTATATACTACCACCACCTCACATTACAGTCACCGCGAAATAATATTACGTATACATTAGGTACTAATGGTAACGCTCCTGCTTACAATTCTGAGATTACCTGAAGACTCTATTTAAGTAAGTAATACACAATAGCTCTTAAATGCATCAACCCTAAGCTAATTTTTCCTCCAATACTCCCGCACACCATACAACCATTGTGTATAATATACGACCTACGCTGATCCTACAATAAAGTGAACTGAACAAAATTGGAATGATGGAGAGGGTGGAGGAGCTATATATGTCCTTGATATTAACATAGTTTACAATTTGAAGGTTTCATGAATATAGAAGCTATACGACCTACGGGAGGATATGTGACAATAAAATAATGGATTGAATAACAAACTTTGACTCCTGCCAGCGTTGGCAGAATCGCCTCCCGGTAGCCACTAGCGCTCGCCAGGGCAGTGAAATGGGCTACAGTCTATCTACAATGTTGTACTTTCTTTCTTGTGAATCGTCATGTCACAGGCAGTATAGAAGTGGTCTTTATTTTCGCCTGTGACAATGCATTATATTTTATATCATGAGTTGAACATGAGATGAATTGTAGTGAAGGAGAGAGAGAGAGCGAGCGAGCAGGGTGGGGGAGGTGAGTGTTGCTTTTCCTCCTCCTCCCTCCCGGAGGAGTTGCTCGCCCGCGTGGTCTTTTCTCTCGGTTTTGATTGGCTGGTGGTTCCTGGCGCCTTCTGAAGGCCTGCTGCCTGGTGATGTAGCGGCCTGTGATTGGCTGACCACCATGCCTTTGTGTGTGATCCTGGAGGGGTCCCGAGGAGCTATTCTCTTCAGAGAATGCCCAGCATACCCTTCACATGTCCCCTTGCTACCTGTCTCCCGACTTCTACCTATAGAGCACTTTCTCTCTCTCTCTCAACTTCTTACCTCTCATTCTTCCTCTCTATTTAATATCATAACTCCCCTTTGGTTCTGCACGATTTCATATATCGGCCATCGTATTATATGCTGAAGCTCTCAGATATATGTTTAGTTAGGCATTTTGGAGGGGTTACCATTTTGTCTGTAGAGGTTCGACACACTCACGGTGTCTCCCTGCCTATTCCTTGGCTGTCTGCTGGGCTATTTAATGCTAGACTGGGGTGAGGCCATTGTTGTTGTGATTTCCGATGTGTACTAGGTTTTGTTGAACCTGTACAATCGCAACGGAGACGTGGAAAGCCTAGGTGGTCTTTCTGACTGTGTACCTTGTGAGTTTAGCACTGTGTTGCGAGTGAGGGCTTTTGCCTCTGCTACCCAGCACTGTGCTAACTCGTTTTGTTTTGACTTTGAGAGGGTCGCCAGGAGAGAACCAGATACTAGCGATCTGGATCTCTCAAGAGAGCACCCCGTCAATTAACGTAATTTGGCCGCACAGTCTTAAGGACCTCGCTAGGCTACGAGCCGCTTGCTCAGCCATTGTTTCGTAGCCTACGACATTCCAGCTAGACTTTATTTGCCTAGCGGACACCCGTTTAGAATTATAAACTCTTATGTTATGTATGCAGCATTCTTATTCACGTTGACTGTAAGCCTTGGTTGTTGTTGAGTTGCACAACCTGAGCAGGTTTTTTGAGTTGCCTGACGAAGGACTTCTTTTGTTGTTGGAGATAATACTAGTGTGCATTTATCATTATTCCCGTGTCAGTTGACACTGTCTGTCTCTACACTTGTCCTATATTGACCCTGCTTTATATAACAGTCCAAAATCCGATACGATGATCTTACCCCAGCATCAGACTTTCTTCAGAAGATTCCTGCTCGATGCTTTGGGACTTTCGTTCACTTTCTTTAGTATAGGAGTGACAGTTCATTATTGTTTAGAGTAACTTTAAATATACCTTCTTCTAGTTTGCATTAAATCATTGCAGTGATTTAATTAAGATCTCCTAGTATACCTTATTAACGTAATAATTGTATGTTGTTGTGATCAGGATGTATCAGAGATCATCAGCCTGTAATAGTAGTGCACTTATACGGAGTTGTAGGATACCCCGTTATCGCAGATTTAACTCTGGAGGGTATAGGTGTTTTTGTGCGCCGGCATTATAAGTTCAGGGGTTGGATTTAGTGTTACCGTTGTGGCTGTGTGCTTTCCTAGTCCAATGATTAAGAGCCCTTGTTTTATACAAGCCCCGGTCGTAACAAATGGCGACCTTGCTTAGGATTTTGTGAACTTAGAGAAATATTGCAGGAGTGTTGTGGTCATTTGTTTTTGTTTAAAGGAATATAGTGGACACGTGGATTTTTTTTTGGCATGTAGTATAACACTTAAGAGTCTTCGAGCATCTTGTATTTTTGAGTGAATAGTGCTGCTTAAGAGTTTAGGTACTTTTTTTTTTATAAACGTTGAGAATTTTCGGTGGACACTATGTCGGACGACGGATCAGTGTACAGTGAGGACACAGTATGGGAAACAGAAACTGAGGTGCAGCAGCGGGATTTGTTAGATGACATTAGAGTTATAGCTAGTGAGGAGGATGCAAGGAAGTTTCTGGAGATACCTATTACTGCTGACCGGGTGTTGGGGATTGATCGGTATGGTCTCCAGTGTTTGGCCACGGTCATGGGGCATGTGGGCAGTAGCAGCATGTCGAGAGGTGACCTGGTG